>VRLP01003577.1:0-61873 GCA_009660295.1 Lophius piscatorius | reverse complement strand
AACACGAACACATCACCCCTGTTCTTCATTCCCTTCATTGGCTTCCCATCTCCACCAGGATTGATTATAAGATCTCTCTCCTCACTCACCAGTGCATCCATGGCAACGCACCCCCCTACCTAAAATAACTACTCACCCCACTGACCTCAACACGATCCCTCCGTTCTACCCACTCATACCGCCTCCTCCTTCTCCGGACTAAGCTCAGCCACATGGGTGATCGGGTCTTCTGTTCTGCTGCCCCTCGTCTGTGGAATGCCCTCCCTGACCATCTGAGGGCTCCACAGACGACTGAGACATTTAAGAAAGGACTTAAAACTTACCTTTTAGCAAAAAACTTTTAACTAACATTTCTGCTTTTTGGTCATATTTTTATATAATTATTATTATATTTTTTATTGATACTTTTATCTGCTTTTACCTTGTAGCACTTTGAGATTTGATCCAAATGTAAAGTGTGTTATAAATTATTATTATTATTATATTATTATTTATTACTATTATGTTGAATTTACACATTGCTGTGATTTCTGCTTATTCTCTTGTTACTGTAATAACCACGTTCACTAAAGAGTATCCGAGCTACAAGCTGTGATAAATGAATTAGATTCAGAATCAAGAATCCAACTTCTCTTTTTAAAATATTCACAAATACATGCCGAGGTCCACCACAATTAAAAAAAAGTGTTTATTCTTAACTGCTGTGTTTTGATTTAACAATTACATTTTTATTAGCTTACAATTTATCCCCTAACAACCAATTCAAGCTCATCCATTCAAAATATGCATGTGCACACAAACAAATATATGTTCTTGTAATTATGTCGAAATAGTTTTTTACCAGTGAGCCCAGAGAGAACAGGTTATTGTTTAATAACAATAGCTATGAACATTCTTCTCTTGATTGAGCCGGCTCACTATTCCTCAGCGCTGTACTCAGATCATGTTCGTTTCTGTAGCTCAGTGTTTGGTGCAGTCCAAAAACTGCTGTACCTGCATGACAGTGCTCAAAACAATAACTAAACAGAGGAGCTGTCAGCCTCCTGACATCACGTGCAGGAAGTGCAAAGCTCCCTCCTCCCTGACTGATGATGAACCTGCAAAAACAACCTGCCCTTCTTAATCAGCCAACAAAGTTCAGCGTGTTGCTAAAAGAGAGCGAGGAGACCTGTCAGGGTTGCTGCACTTTGAAAGGCAAAACAAGAGCATTTTCAGTCAGATACCTGATATTCTAGCCAAACATGACGTTTTTTTGTGTGCTTACTGTTGTAAATAACGTATTAGGTATTAAAATCAGGAAGCTGTTTGAAACGAAAGATATTGTAGATGTTTTTGAAGAGTGAGAGAGAAGAGATTTAGGCCTCCTGGTTTAGGGAATAAGCTAAAAGAGATGGTATATTGGAAACTGAGCAACAAATAGCCGCATAGGTGGAGTCAATTCTTGGAATAATTCGGCATCTAATATGTTGTGTTTGTTTTCCACTCTCCACGCACCTGAGCATTAGTTAACTGAAATTTCCCAAAAGGGTGATCAATAGAGTTCTATCCATCTATTTATCTATCTAATGTAGAGTCAATACATAGCACAATTAAGACAAAAACAGTAAAGGACAAAACAATAAGACAACCAAACAGGTGGTGAGAAGACCGATCTAATGAACTGTGGATATATACAAATGAGAATAAAGTTTAATCTACTTCAGTATCTCATTGGAATTTGGAAAACAAAGAGACGCAGCATAGGAAGAGTGAGGTAATAATAAACAAAGGTTATGGCCTATGACGAGTTGTATGAGAGGTTGAAGACAAAGGAAGGACAGAAATACTTGTACCAATGGTGAGGCAGAGAGATGGAGATGGGAAGGATGTGCAGTAGGTTAGGGTGATTAAGGATAGAGATGGAAATGTACTAACAAATGAAGAGGGTGTGAGGGCAAGATGGAAGGAGTATGTTGAAGAACTGACGCATGAAAATAATGAGAGATTTGAGAATTGAAAATGAGGAGGTTTAACCAGTAAGGGTGAAGTGAGAGTAGCTTTGAAGTGGATGTAGAAGGGAGAGACGGTTGGTCCCAATGACATACACATGGAGGTATGGAGGTGTCTGGAAGAGATGGCATTGGAGACTTTAACTCCATTTTTCAACACTATCCTGGAGATTGAAAGGATGACCGAGGAATGGAGTTGAAGTGCAGTGATGCTGATTTTCAAGAACAAGGGCGATGCTCAGAGCTGTAGCAGCTACAGGGGTATAAAGCTGATGAGCCACACAATGAAGAAATGGGAAGGAGGAGTGGAGGCTAGGTTAAGGAAAGACGTGACACTTTCTGAGCAGGTTCCATGCCAAAAAAGAGCACTAAAGATGCAATGTTTGCTTTTAGAGTGCTGATGGGGGAGAATAGAGAAGGCCAGAAGGATTTGCATTGCTTCCTCGTGGATTTCAGAGAAAGTGTACAACAGAGTGCCGAGGGATGTATTGTGGTATTGGAAGAAGAAGATAAGATAAGATAATCCTTTATTAGTCCCACAACGGGGAAATTGCAGGGTTAAGTGTGGAAATGTGGAGTGACGGAGAAGCATGTTTGAGTGGTACAGGATATATATGAGAGCAGTACGACAGTTGTGAACGGTGCAGTAGGAGTGGCGGATGGGTTCAAAGTGGAGGTGGGCTTGCATCGGGGAACGCCTCTGAACCCCTTTTTGATTGCCATGGTGATGAAGCTGCCAAGCAGGACAAAAAGGGAAAGACCTAAAAGTAGGTTCCTGAATGTGGTCAGAGAGGACATGCAATTGGCTGTTGTGATGGAGGAAGATGCAGAGGACAGGGCAGGATGGAAACAAATGATCCAGTGTGGCGACCACTAAAGGGAACAGCCCAAAGAAGAAGATCTCATTGGATTAATTTGCAGGTGTCTGTGTATGTATTTTTTAAATCCTAAATATAGCTAAATTGTCAAATCCCCATCGAGCTCTCAGATCCTAATTACATGACAACAGTTTTGTTTAAAAAGGAAACATTTGCATTTTTAAATTTCGGCATTCATAAGACATTGTTGTTAAAACGACCTTGTTTAAGGGTCGTTTTAACAATGTTTAACAACTGGGCCTGCCTGGGGGAACTTGGAGGACCAGTGCTTCAATTGAGCGTTTTGAATCGAAAGCCATTGAAAAACACTTTCCATTGTTTTTGAACAATGGAAAGTGTTTTCAATTATTCATAAAACCATTAAAAACGCTGCCTGACCAGTACTTTGGGAACTTTTTACAACCAACCAATATGAAAATATACTGAGTAAAAAAACAAACTGCCCTTCTCATCCAAATACTGCTGTCCTATATGTATATACATTCTATTCTATTCTATTCTATTTTACAGTTTCTCTTCGACACAATTTGTTTTCAATGTTTAAGTGCGGTCATGGTCACAAGCGTGAGTTCTTACTTGTCTCTCCAACGTGGCTACTCTTTTAGTGGCAAAAGAGCCCTCGAAACCACCTTCAGAGGGTTTCCTTTCGTTTCTGAAGGAAAACATGCACATCTATTCGGTTCTTAAACATATTCAGCCTCTGTTGTTGTTATAATTCTGCAGAACCATGAAAAAATATTGGCCCCGTCCCAGATTTCCTAATTTTCGTGTGTATCACATCAAGAAGAATCTTTGTCTTTCATTTTTTCCCTTTTGGGGTTGCCACAGCGGATCATCTTTTCCATTCATTGGCCGGTACCATGCTGGCTAACAGCACCAGGGAATTTGTTAACCCGAGCCCCGACTGATCCTGTTAGGAATCAGCTTCATGTTCCGCATATTGATTTGGCATAGGTTTTACTCCGGATGTCATTCCTGATGCAATCCTCCCTATTTATCCGGTCTTGGGACCGGCACTGGGAGGACACTGGATTATGACCTTTTTGTGCCGGGGTTGTGTGAATCTCATATTAAATAACCAAGCAAATCACAAGATGTGCACGTTTTAGATGTCTTTTTTGATTTCTAACAATGTGAAAAATGTTCTAATGCCTACATCTCCACCCCCTGAAGTTAAAGGAGCGTGTGGCTTGTCTTTACTCAGTTTGCCTTTGATTTATGTTAAATTCAGTTTGCACATCTGATAAAATTAGTATGAGATGCACAAAAATAAAGACGAAACCATGAAGGGTTTCAATAGATTGTTTCAGCACTGTGTGCATGGTCTAACTCCCACTATGCTGACAGTGATTAATATGTTTGCAGAAAGGTTTATGGCATCTCTCTTCCATTTCCAACACTTCCCTGGTGTCAGTTTCACACATTTAATTTGATTAACTACATGACTCTCTCTGGATTGTCTGTTTGACAAGGTCTGCTGGAGAAAGAAAACACCAGCAGTGCGGATTTTTGGAACAAGCCGTGTAAGTACACATGAATATAAGCAGCTTTTCTTTTGGTACTTATTAGTTATGTGAAAATTCTGAGGTAAAGCTTGTTCTTGCCTTTAATACATCACACAACTTTACATCTACGCAGGAATATATTGTTTTATTCCACTCTCTCATTTCACCTACACTGAATAATACGGTGGGGCAGGGGCAAACGCACTGCAATTTAAGAAATCCCATATAATTTGACAAAACATAACTAAATAAAGAAAACATCTTCATCAATTTGACAACACAAGAGCGGTGTAAAGGCCTTAACGCAACACATAAAAAAAAACGATCTGCAAAAACCACAAAACAACGGACGTGTTTACTGAGGACACTATTTAATGCTTCCTTTAGTGCGTAAAACAGATAAAACACACAAACATTTCATGACATTTTGATGAGCCTTGCCAGCTTCGCTTAGCGTCATGCAGTCATGTGACTTAGAATAAAACGTTAATCAACATCGTAAAAACAACAAAACTTAATAATGACACTAGTATGCACAGCACTGCTGTGCTTTTCCTTTTGCTGAAGAAAACTCTTAACCACCATCATGTTTTATCACTTCAGCTGTCGCCACGGCAACGCGTACAAAATACGAAAGATATTTTGCTTCAGCTTGAGGTACTGTGCATGTTAGGGTCATTATTAAGTTCATTTGGGGTTTTCACAATGTTGATTAGGTTTTATTCTAAGTCACATGACTAAAAGTTAAGCGAAGCTAACACGATGGATAAAAAATCTTGAAATGTTTGTGTTGTATATCTTTTATTGCCTAAATGAGGAATTAATAAAAGCGCGTCAGGGAATGCAACACTATTAAGCGTCCTCCGTAAACATTTCTGTTGTGCTGTGGATTTTGCAGGTCGTTTTTCTTAATTTGTTCTGGCTTTTGTAACGCCCCTGTATTGTTAAATAGTCAAAGATTTTTCTCTAGTCGCTTGTGCTTTATCTATTTGAAATGTTTTTCTGAAGATGCAGGGCCTTTTCCCTTGTCGGCCACTGTAGAATACTGCTTTATAGTAAGAACAAACTACTTTGCATACCACTTTGAAGAAAAGCAAATAGTGTGACATTACTGTAAAGCCACAAATTGTCACCGTTTGGCTGACCCCTATTTCTGATTTTATATTTCCTGTTCATAGCAGTTTTACGGTTAATGCTAAGAGCTCTTATTTTGAAGAAGTAGAGCGGACGTTGAGTTGTCCAATGTGTTGTTAGTTTTCTGCTTTGATGGCAAAATAAAGAACAATTAGGTCCTCCTTATGTTACACTATATCACCATTCATCATCATTTTATTATTTTGTAGTTTCAAAGTGTAAGCATGTGTCACAAAAGAAAACAACACTGTTCCAAATACATCCTCGCCTGGAACTGAACCGTGCCTCGCTATGTGGCATAAGAACCGGACGGATGTGTGATGACAGCAATTAAGCAGTTAAATCATAGGAGTTAAATCGTAGGAAAATCTGTGGAAAAAATGAATGCAATTAAAGAGACAGTAAGCTCTCCAGGAGCTCCTTACCCTCCGATCAATCATCTTCTAGGTAAATATTGGTTTTTCTCATGTGTGGGTCTTCCTTACCGTCACTACTGACATGACAGAGATGCGGTCAGGATAAAGTTCCTTACAGCTCACTACAGAATCCTTGACGTTGGTGAAGATGCGACAGGAGAGGGGACTGGAGAAGGCAGAGTGTACAGAAGTTGCTTCTGCGGCGTCCTCTTTGCTGCTGACCTTGTAGTCGTACTCACTGGAGCAGATAAAGCTTCAATATATCGGTATATCGACGTCAAAACCCTTCTTGGAGACGTATGAGTGGAAAATAACACTTTGTTCTCCAATGACTTTCCATTCGGTGTTCTCTGGGATTTCTACAAACCATGATCATTTTATAATTTACAGTACAGTCATCTCCTCTGCATTCTAGGGTTGGAGCCTGCGATGGTTAGACGGAGCTGACTACCAATTACAAGTATTAATATTGTTGATTATGTCCCTGATTATATCGTTATATCCACGAAAAGTCTGGGATATTATGGAATCATCATCGCTTCCTCCCTGTCCACCACTAATCCTATTTGTTAGCCTGACAACACACAAAACATTTCATGGATCATTTTCAAGTTTGATACCCACATAAACCTTATTGTCAGGAGGATCTGAGTTGATTTTGGTAAAAGGTAAGTTATATGTTTCCAACATTATGGGGAGTTTTATCTCTAAATATTTTCGGACAAAATTGGTGACCAGTTGGTCCGACTTTGTCCAAATTTGGTACAAATTAACCTTTTGAATATGAGAAAAATGAATATTATACTCTAATAGTTCCGATTTTACTCACTGACGTCTTTTTTTCATTTCAACTGTTTTTTTACTAAAACCCACAGTGTGTTTCAGACATAAGTTCACATTTAATTTGAGGATTTTCAATCAGGGCAATTGCTTGTACAACACAGAGGATTGTTTTTTGTACAGAAAGGAGGAGCAGATGAAAGCGCACCAGGTTTTGAATGTGCCGTGTAAATTTGTTTTATACAATCTGGCTGTAATTCAACTCCTCATCATCTGAGCTGCCGCTTTCCCCAGTTTCCATTATGTTCATCGGCGTCAGCAAAGGTTTTCTAAATGTGTGCACATATCCTCGTTAAGGCTGTCTTAGAAATACCAATTAATGCTTAAAAAGTGGCAAATGCACTTTTTCTTTTTTAAACAAGGCCTTACACAATATAAGACGAGCAGAACACGGTATCAGGCCGTCATTTACAGCCTGTAAATCAATAGTTTAACATGTGTGTATCTGTGGAAACCATATTCTTTCTCTTTCTTTCTGAGGTAATTTCCCTTGAGGGATCATTATGTTGAAGATATACAAGAAAAAGGAAAATGCACACGTTAGCAGATCAGAAGAGTCAAAGAAGGATACGGCGGTGGCAGAACGGAGACGAGCTGAAGAAACAGAGGGCTGCTCGTAGATGATATATGCAGTGAAGGCGTGACAGCTTCCACATCTCTGAGAAAACATTATCCAGGAGAGCATGCGAGAGGAGATTTACCAGGACCTTGCAGCTTGCCAGCGTGTAACACTGCTGTCAGGAGAGAGACAGGCAGACACGTACACACAGCACACACAACCAAACATGCAAGGAAATAGAGATGCAACCAGATATCATCCTCACTCACATTTCACCGACTCCTACACAATTGTATTATGAATATAGACACTCATCATAGAAACAAGAAATCAGCTGACAGACATCACATTTTTGATGTGTTTTTCTTTTTCTCTCTATCACATATTTATAAGTATTCCCTCAATTGTATATTCCACTAATCTTGTAATTCTGCTTCCTTTTACATTTTATGATTGGATGTTTTTATTATTAAGCTGTTCTGCTAATTGGTTAGGTTCAAGCCTAGCCTGAATTACATAGCAGAAATATCTCCATGACTATCAGCTGTATTTGTATGAACAATAGCGACAGGTAAAACCTAAAATAAAGTATTTTCAGTGTCAGTTACATCGTAACCGTCACTATGTGTGAGTAGTCTGTGGTTAAAAACAAAAATACTAATCTTTCTCTCTTTGCCTGATTCTTCTTTTTAGGATAAAGAAGATGCTAACATCATTATATTAACATATAATGCATAAGTAACATCATGAAAAAAACAATCATTCAAATGAATTTTCTCAGACACTTTTTGATCACTGCTGCATCAAATTTGATTGTAATACCATAATGTCTGTTTTACTCTGCAGAATCAGGAGGAATCTCCATTCTGAGTTTGACCCGAAAACTGGGATTTTGATCCCAGATAGGGATTTGGCAGCCAAATATCCCCTATGGCCACTAGGTGGAGCCTTGTGCACATACTAAAAAACTTTTTCTGCAAAATAAATCAATGTTTATATCAAAACTGAACATTGTGCACCTTGCCTTGTTTTTTTTTTGTTGTTGCAAAAACTAGTTAGATGTAGATGGTTAGGATAACCTCCCCACAGCAAGAAGCTTCTGGGTTCAAATCAGCCAGTGGACCTTGGGCCTTTCTGTTTGGATTTTACATGCACTCCCCATTTCTGTGCTGATTCCCCCTCGGTACCTTAGCTTCCTCCCACAGTCTGAAAAACATGCAGTATAAGTGAATTAATGCCTCTAAATTGTCTCTAGGCGTGAATGTGAGGGGAGAAAAGGGTGGATTTTTTTTTTTCTTTTATAAAGATTTCATAACATCAAGGTTCTATGCAGTTCTGGTGTGAATTTGTAGACCGTTCCATAGGTAAGGGGCTGCCAAGTTAAAAGCCCCGTCACCTCTGGTTCTTAATTTGGACTGAGGAACTGAGCAGCATCTGGCTTAGTCACCACTGTGCTCTAACTGGAGAGTGCAGGTGCAAAAGGCTTGGTTAAATAAGACAGCACTAACCCATTTAAAGCCTTAGAAACAAGCAGCAGAATCTTAAAATCAATGCAACACTGCGCAGGAAGCCAGGGGAGAGAAGCCAATTCTGGTGCTGCGCTATCCTTTCTGTTAGTAGGCGGGCAGCTGCATCCTTGACAAACTGCAGACAGCGGAGGGATGACTGCTCAACACTAATGTATAGGGAGTATAGCAGTCTAGCCGCGAGGTAATGAATGCATGAACGACTCTCCAGAATCTGGGGGGAGAGAGAGGCCTTTATTTTGCCCGAGAGCCAAAGCTGGTAAAAGCCGGCTTTGAATAAGGCAATTTATTTACGTTGTAACGTTCTTTTTCTTATTCCTACCTGCCATTGCTCTGCCGCTGTGTGTGTATGTATAGACGCCTGTACTTTCAACCCCACCACCACCCTAGCATCCACCCGTAGGCTAGGGAGGCCATCTGTCCGGTGTTGGGCCACACAGTCCGGATTTGAAACACTGTGACCGTCCACCGGCGGAGCCTTGAGCCGGACGCTCATTTGTCCTCCTTTTGAGATTGTGTAGCCCAGTGGGTTATTTTATTTTTATTTTATCCCTAAAGAGCGACCAGTGACTCTTATAATGCTAAGGTTTGAACATCAAATAAAAACAAATAAATGTTTACTGTTGACATCGGCAGGAGGACTCGTAAACGTAGCAGCACATTGCATTGAGATACATTGCATGATGCATTCAATGTCTATTCAATAAAAAAAAAAAAACTGTTTTTGAAGATTGTTATTAGGATAAGGTAATCTTTTAAAAATGTAGTATTTGGCATGAAACTTGAATAAAAGTGTTTTGTTGATGGTATCATGGCGATATCATATCGATGTTTGAGCAGGAGTTGTAAAAAAATGTTTATTCTAAAAGAAATTACCCTTCTTGGTTTCTTGGATTCTTTCAGGGCTGTGTGAACAGATCTGATTGACTTTCATGTGGTCAGAGATTGGACACATAAATCAGGATATTCGTGGCCATGTGCCATCACCAAACAGAATTCATGCGAGACTTTGGAAATACACACATGCTTCATGCTGCATACATGAATTTGTTACTTGTGCATCCATTTCAGTTTGAAAACCTCCCGATTTGTCACAAATATGTTTCTGGGGTTGGTTTTGGAGACCACACTTGACATTTGAGAACAGATATGTTCAAATTACAGGTACATACAAGTCACCGCGATCATGAATGTGAATCATCAACATTATCCAGTCTGGTCCGAGCAAAGCATTAGAATGGAATAAAGTTCCGTATGCTGCGTGTCTGACTTCCCTGCCGTTTTGTGATGTTTTTCTGAGACTCATCTTCCAGCCTTTATCCCTCCTGTTCCACTGTTTTTCTCTACTAAGTTATCTGCAGTGACTTTTCAGCTGATTTCTTCAAGTTATTGGAGCGCTTACATATATTGAACTCTTTTCAAATTATTTCGAATTCCCTCTTCAAGTGTTTGCTTGTATGCAGGGGCGGTTTTAGCTTCTGTGGCGCCCTGGGCGAACCGCCCTTTCAACTCATCCAGATGAAGACGAAGACTTGCAGCAAGTATGTGAACGGACGTCAGGTCCATCCAGTTATATCCGTCTTTTCACCTTCTGATCGCCCCATCTCCATCTCCCGCCTCTGACCGTTTGGATTCGTCTCTGCAGAGAGGTCTTGTCTGTTCACAAACTAAAGCGGCGCCCTCTCCGGCCATCTTCTTCGACCGACAAGTTGACATTATAATGAACATGACATGCAGAATTATTGGTAGCAAACCAATCAGCGATGTCACCACTCAGATTTCTTTCTAACTGATGACTGCGCCATTGGCCCCCGGGCTAGATTCCATCCTTGGTGAACACCCATGATACCCTTAGCTAAATCCGCCACTGATTGTATGGACTGCTTCAAGGATCTGATCCTTTTCTGATACACTCAAAAAACAAAAAAAAATTTAAGCCTAGTATTCAAGATTAATGAATTTAATTTCCTTGCATTAGTATAACAATATAATAATTTTAACTTAATCTGATGCATATTTGTCATCAAAACATGAATCAAACGAGTAGAAGTTATATTTATGTTATAGTTCTAATAAACCTTTTGTGTTCAAAAAGAATTTCCTCTTCAAAAGAATGTTGTTTCCTGAAAATTACATTCAAATCAGTCTCATGAATTTTAACCAACTGAATCCTGCATGTTCTACAGTGTGATGTATTTAAACCTTGGTCATATTCTTTAACTGATTAAATCTAATGGTTTTCTTAATCAACAGATTCATGCTTTGATATTGTTGTGTCTCTCTCTCTCACCCTCTCTCTCTCTCTCTCTCTCTCTCTCTCTCTCTTTTCAAACCCACCCGGTCATGGCAGTGGGCCGTCCACCCTGAGTCTTGGATCTGCTCTAGGTTTCTGCCCATTAAAAGGCAGTTTTTTTTCTCGCCACTGTCGCCAAGTGCTGCTCATGGAGGAATTTGTTGGCTCTCTGTAAGATAATTATATAAAGAGTTTGGTCTAGACCTGCTCTTTCTGGAAAGCACCTTGAGACAACTGTTCTGGTGAGTTGGTGTTATATATAAATAAAGATTGATTGATTGAATCATTGATGCTGATTCTTGGAACTTTTAATACATATATTTTTAAAAACCTGATTATTTAAAGAAAATAAATTAGGTTCAAGTATTTACACGTCAACTATGCAATGGTTTTTACAGTTTTTTTTAACTGAAAACGAACTTCACCAACTTGACAGTCTGTCTGTTGTCTGGCCATCAGTCCTCCATCCCTTATGACCCCATTTATAAAAAGTTTTATATTTGCACATTGTAATAATAGATAATCGGCTTCAAAAAAGCAACATTTCGCTGTAAATTTTCATCATAAGCATTAAAAAAACCCTCACATTCTTCTATAACACCAAGTACCTCTTACATTTCCATCATTATCAGAGCAGGAGAATACACGTTTATTCTAAATTGAAATCATGGCTTCCAGCCCTGCGTTTTGAAGGGGGGGACCATACTTTCCAGCCCAGGCTTTCTCTGCAATAATGTAGGATTGGCTGCCAATATCAGTCCAGTTAGCCTTCACTCTGAACTCCGTCTGTTCACATGTCATGAGAGGTTGCCTTTGGGATCCTGCTTTCATGAAGAATCAGACCCTTTTCAAAGGCCTTCTGAAAAGATAAGCACACCCTGCCAACCTGACTCTGGAATACAAATGGCCTTTTTAGCATAAGAAGGTGAAAAGGGAAAGATAACACAGGAAATGTGACAGCGAGGAGAGTGAGCATGAATGTAGACCTTGAGGCAAGGCTGAACGGACTGACAGAGACGAGGTGTGTGTGCGAAGGAAATGGGTATTGTCGTCGGTGTGACGAATGGGTGTGCTAAAATGTGATGTTGGGTTTGATATTTTTTTAAATGGAACATTTTAACCAGTATTATGTGCAACGTGTGAAGGTAGAGGGATTCTTTCATGTCCGTAGCTGCAAAAAACAGATGTGAAATCACTTTCAGGCTTCCATGACGTCCAAACCGATGGAACTGAGCCTCAGTCAGGAGGTTCCAGGAGGCATCCTGAAGCCTCATTTATGGTCCATCTACCTACAATAATAGATCTTTGTGTTTCAAACGCTGTATCCGTCAGTCCACTGGTAACTTAATGCATCTGTCTGACATAGGGACAGAAATGCAAAATGAAATAAAAATCTTCCTCTGATTTAGTTCCACTTTATTCTCGATAGTTTGACTTTTTTCTCAAAAGGATGAATGAAAAAAAATCTTTTTTGTCTCATTTTTTTCCTTATGTTTGGTTCTAACACTCCTTTGTACGGCTCAAGGTCATTATTGAGTCACATTTAATTTGAAGTGATCAATCAGGGGGAATGCTTGTACAACACAGGGGACTGGGGCTTTTTCTGGGATATACCATTTCACTCAGGGACGACAGCGTAGGCGTATTTATTGGGAGTGATATTCAATGGGGCGTATATTGAAGCCTGTTGCGATTGCAGATTCCGCAATGACTGACATCGTCAGATGTGTAGAATTGCAAACCTGTCCATCCATTCCAGATGGATGTTTAGATTAAATAAAAGTTGTACGACCATACTGGAGGGATGAGCTGGCATTCCACCAGTACGCAACAATCCTCAGAAGAATCCTCAATAATGTTAGCAAAGATGCAATTACTGAGACGAGACAAAACACCAGCAGCAGAGTGCAAATCTGTGAAAAAGTGACAACTAAGCCAACCAATGCAGTCGTCAAAGGCATCGCCGTGGAATACAGGCTGCAGGAATATAAGTGGTCTTTTTTTAGCAGGCCTTAAAAAGGTGACAGGACTGTAGTAATTTAACGTTGTAGAGGATGGGGGGAAGGGGGGCTTCAAGGCTTTACAGGCGAGCTGTTTGCATTCACTTTGTAGCCGACATGACTTTCTAACTGTTCTTTATGTGGGTGTCTGCTAATTAAGTCTGCAATTCATTATAGATGTTGTGTGTGCAATGCCACGCACTCCCTGACACCGTTGTACTCAGTACATTCTACTTCTAATTAAGAAATAACCAAACCAAAGCAAAGATGTTATGAAAGAAAAAATGGTGCCTAATCATAGATACATTCTAAATACGTCATGCATTTATTCTTTCCAACACCACTCTTGTATTTGTTATAACTCAATCCAGAAAACAATTATTAGTAGTAGTGTTTAACAGAAATAATAGTTAGCCCTGGCACAGTGAGTCAATGAGTCAATGTGAAGAAAACCCAATCAATTAAATGAAGTTCCTAAAAACTCAAACGTGAACCTAAATCAACACGATCTAAGTGTAAAAACGTTGAGACTACATAAAAATAATGGAAATCTCATACATAATTATACTAAAACTAAACTAAATTAAACTCAAAGTTTTAAGATCGAAGCCTTACTAAGTCTGAACTGAAGAAATCTGACTGGTCACTACCATGGCAACATGGAACTTTTAGAGCCTTCGCCATAAAAAAAGTATATTACTTAATTGATTGATACGCAGCAATCATTAGAGATACATTAAAATCTTTTAGTCTTATTTTAAAAACCAAGCTCACTTAAGATCCCATCCCACCACTAATCTGTCAATATTCTCTGCAGCATTTCTGTTAATCAGTGGAAATAAATGTAGTGGTCTCAACTTAATGTATCTTCGGGAACACAAACAAGGTTGATCAACCCTGAGATGAGAAAGTTCCAGAACAGCTGATCTGAGTCGGTTCAATCATCTCCCGGGTTAAACTCAAGCACGAGGCTCGTTCTCCACGGCAACCGGTGAAACGCTATGTTGCCATGCTTCACGCCATTTGAACAGTAAGTTTAAATGCGCTGATGGGCAAAAAATTAGGTAAAAACTTTCTCCCCATCGAGAAACTTTGCCTGAGTGAATGGATCTACGTTCATCGCATTTCCTAAAAACATTGTTTGATTAAATAAATCAAACAATATGAATAAATGAAATGCGGTGGTATGATATTGAACAGAATTTTATTTTTAATTTAATGACATTTAGTTAACATGAAAAGCAGCTGAAAATGAAATATAAATACATCCTTTATTCTGGGTAGACATAGAACTCGCTGAACAAATTTTATTTTTCATCTGAGAAGGAACTTTGAGAACTTGATGGGTGGCAGAGCGATTCATTATCGTAAATGTCAAAAAATCTGTTTCCCTCTTTTCATCTTTAACAAACTCAAAATCCACTAAAAGCACTTTCTGGAATAAACCTAGGATTTAACTGAAATCCAATCTTTAAACAAAGAAAATCATATACTCTTACATTTTCCAATGTGGCCCTAACATTCTGTTGTATCTCTGATATGAAAATCTACAATTAAAATGAAAATCTACAATTAAAATGTTCAGTCAGGAAGACTATCTCTTTGCACACTCGGGACACACCTTCTGCTCATCATGCTTAGCCTTGCTGCTATCATTTAACTATGATTATCTCCATACATCTGGGTCCATCTCCTCCTAGTTCTCACGGATCCATCAGCTTTCTAGTTGAGGCTCGTCATTCTCAGTAGACTCATCAGCCACCACCACCAGTATCCAAAATCCAAGAGGGCTACATAAGTGCTGTCGCTCAGGTCGGGTACCCTTCGGACAGAATTTCCCTGACGAAACTGAGCGCCAAAGACATTCTAACATACTAAATATTACACATCAACTGATGGAATAAACAATCATATTTTCTTCATTCATTTGTTTTCATGAACTATGAAGTCTCAGCCTTGTGAGAGAGTAGATAATTATTAACAAGGGGGTCATATTTTTGTTCACTCGTGCAATCAAAAATAACCAAATCCTATTATCTACAGCCAAAGTCAGTGGATCATCAATCATCATCAATTTTCATCATAATCCGTTAAAAATCTAGGAAAGTCCATTTCGATCAGGATGCTGGACGTTGTTATTCACAGCGCCACATTGCTTGCATGGCTAAAAAAATATGAAAGAAAGATTGAGCATGAGGAGCAGGATTGAGGAAGGAGAAGATATCTGCCTGGGGGCAGGGCCATCAGTCAGCCCTTCAGAAGGTAAAGTCCATACAGCCCAGCGATCCCGAGAACAGGATTCTCAGATGTCGCCTCTTATATGTTCACCCACCAATGTTAGGATGAATATTAAATCAGCGGGTGAAGAATGTAGCCTATCCCACATAAATTAGACGTTCTGAATTCACCTCAGGTTCAATCACCATGGAAATTAAAGCAAATTCACAAGGTTACAGAGAGAGATGGAGACGGGGGGAAAGAGCAGGAGGAGAGAGGAGGAGATATGAAGAATGAAGGACAAAGAGAGAGAGAGAGAGCAGAAACAGCTCCTGGCCAGAGGGGAACGCAGTCATTATAAAATCAGCGATGGCCATGTAATCGTTTTGCTCACGACAGAAAAAAGGTTTAGAAAGGGGGAGAATTGAATTGCCAGAGCTTCCATGGCAGGTTTTAATGTGCTGCTATGAAGAGACAGGGGGAAATGTATGTTAGAGTACATGGATAATGTGTTTCATCCTGCATCTGGTTGTTTGGCTGATGTTCAGTCACAAACTTCAACAGGTAACACGCAATTAAATAGTGTTATATATAAGTATTTACGACTGAAAATATGAAGTTGGACTCCGCTTAGTACAACAATTTTTTGAAACGTATTTTTTCATGGTTTTACCTTCAAAAACCTTAAATTTAAATAGTAAATAAATATTTGTGAGAAATTATTTATTCATCATTCATCGACATTATTTATCTCTCTAAGGTCTAGACACAAATATTACACACTATAAAAATAGAATAGTCTGTAAATAATATGAATAAATAAATAAAGTACCCAAACAACTTTAGTTAATAATAATAATAACAATACTTTTTTTTTAAATTATTAATTATTTATACATATAATTATATGTATTATTGTTCATTTATTTCACTTACTAGTGGGAGCGTTTTTACAAAAAACTACTTAGGACATAATTAGGCATTTAAATTGAGCATTAATCAACTCTCAGTTTATACACAACTGGATATATTTGAAATGGGTGATGGGAGAGGACGCGTCCTTCTCTATTGTAAGTAAGTTGTGCTCAACCAAAACATGTAACGATAATAAATGTAGGAAAAAATATGTTGGCACTGACATATATATATTTATATATTTGAAAAGGGTTCTTTAAATGGAGTTAAAGCTTTTAAAGTTATAGATTTCTGCTGTGTGAAGGCCACTCTCTCCATTAGTGAGGCCAGCATTAAAACCCATGAGCTGCAAGTCTGAGTCAGTTTACAAGAACATGGGAAGAGTTTCGACAGGCGGGTCCATAAAAAACTGGGGTTTTGTGTAAAATATCAACAACTTACTGACAGAAGCACAGAAATATTGATATGGTCTACCTTCACCATTTTTCCCCTAGTTATATCCCGGGGCTATAACTTGGGGGAGGGGATATTATGGAATTTTCATCGCTAGCACTGCCTCACATCTTTTGCGATAACTCAAAAACTATTTCGTGGATCATTTTAAAATGTTGCCCCTCTATAGGCCTTAGTGTGAGGATGAACTGGCTGGATTTGGGTAAAGGTCAGTTGCACATTTTTGGCACAAGGGAGCGCTTTAGCTTCAAAGTATTTCTCCACCGCTTGTCCAATTTGGCACCAATTTGATGAATCGACTCAAGGAGATCTACTTTGTACACGTCACATTTTACTCTAATGGTTCATAATTTATTCACGTGCTTCTTTAGGAAACACGCTTTTTTAAAACACCGATGTTGGTCTGATTTTGGACTCAATTTACCGCAGACAAACCGCCTCAAGGAAGTACCCTTGCTGTCAGGGTTGACAGCGTAGGCCTACTTAAGTAACAAAGCCAGATTGACATTTTGCAAACATACACACTGGGATCTAGAGAGAAATAATTTTCTTTTATAAGGAGGGAACAAATCATTTACATTTTCACGTTACAGTTTCAGCCTTTTGCTCCATGTTTCCTGGTTGTTCTTTCTTTTGAGTAAACACTATTTTTCCGACAAGATAAGACACTTCGTCAAATGAACAACAAACACCTTTTCTTTTCTTTTTTTTTGCTTTTCTCACACTGTGTGGCAGAACCTTCACTGTAACTAAAATAAATGAAGTCTTCCTTTCCCCAGAAGCATGGAAAAATATCTCTGAATATAACACTTAAACATCAATAATAGAAAATGTTTTCTGAACATATTTATAATGCAATAAAGGAAACTGTTCCCCAAACCCACAACCAGAGGTTAATGGAACAGTATGTTTCAGAAGACAATGACATTCACCCACAAACAGTTTGCCATGTTTTAATGTTTTTTGTCCATGTCGGAAAAATCTGACAATCTTGTAGAAAGACGTTCATGTCATGCATTCTCTGAAAAGCACAACAAAGGACAGATATAGTTGGAATCCTTGACCTCAAGGTCATAATCGGAATCAAATATTGCACAAATAAATGTGTATACAAGATAGATCTTCTTGTGTTCATTATTTTGGGTGAGTTTGGACGTAATCCGACAGAAAGATAAAATAATTTGTTTTTCTTTTGCTAAATAATGAGTGGAATATTAACTTTTACTGATAATATGACAAGAATAAGTCAGGTCTCTTTGACCCGATTTTTATGACGTAAAAATGGACTTAATCAGACTGAAAGTTAACAAAGTCATGCAAAAAACAGTGATATATATATATATATATATATATATATATATCCCCTGAAATATATATCCCCCTAAAACTCCCTCTAGTGAGTAAAATATGAACTATTAGAGTAAAACAAGTTAAAATGATAGATCTCCTTGAGCCGATTCATGTGCACCAAATTTGGGCTTAATCGGATCACTGGTTGAGAAATTATGGTGCGTAGACTTTAGGAGCTAAAGATCCACCTAGTATCAGAGATATTCCACAGACCAACAGGTCTATGGGGTATAAAGTTTGAAAATGATCCATGAAATATTCTTTCATTTTTGTCCAGTAAACAGTGTTTTACATTACAAAAAAAGCTTCCCTAGTGAGTAAAATATGAACTATTAGAGTAAAACATGATAGAAATGTTAGATTTCCACTAGTCGACTCATATGCATCAAATTTGGACTAAATTGGACCAACGGTTGAGAAGTTATGGCCTGAAAACATTTGGAGATAGGCTTCTCCTAGTGTGAAACATACAACCGAGCTTTCAAAAAAATCAATCCAGTTTTTCTTCACACTAAGGTCTGTGACGGTATAAAATTTGATAAAAGATTCTTGAGATAGTTTTTGAGTTACAACGTTAACATGGAGGATCTGTGGCAGACGAGGCGAAGACGATTCCATAATATTCCTTGACTTTTTAAGTTATTTTGTGATTTTTTTAGGCAGCGTTGCCTAATTTTACTCTTACATTCTGAACTTAAATCTACTTGTCGTTATCAGATTATGACTCTGTGAATCAGCAAATGAAAGCAGCCAAATCGACATTTCATTCTTTATGAAATTGCAGCTTATTTCTCAATCACCGGATCAAATCCCCTGACGCCAGCAGAAAGCCCGAGTCGAGTTCCAGCAGTTTTATCTGATGGCAGCCGTTCTTGCTGGTGGCTGTGAGAGTTCCACCTCCTTTTTTTCCCCCCACAATTCACCCAGGGAGACGTGAAGAGGTGGATGTGGACTGGCACTAAGTGACTGGAAGATGAAGGGGATTCTGACGCGTTGGAAGGAAGCGCAGACAGCAGATTACTGATCGGAATGAGACGTTCATGTTTTCAAATAGATATTTCTTCTTCTTGCATGAGTGAAGTTTCCAATTTTAGTCGTGGGTTCAGTTCAGAGGATGCTATCTGGAGTGTGTAAATAAGATTCATATGAGTGAAAGTGGAGCTTTGTCTGTCTGTGTTTGTATGTATGTGTGTGTGTGTGTGTGTGCGTGTTTGTGGGTGTGTGTGTGCAGCTATCCACAAGCCTAATTCTGCATTCACAAGCAGACTTGGATGGATTATAGGGTGATATCATATCACAAATAAGGTATAAAGGATTTCTATGTGATGAGTCAGCATATCGGCTACCACCCATCAGTAGACCCTATTAAATGTAGAAATCTTTTGTTGGAAATCATTTGTCATCAACTTACTCTGTTGTCCATTTTCGGAGACTATGTCTCCTTCCTGTCCTGCAGTGTTTCCTTCCTTCACGCATCCCCTGACTGCAGAGTTAGGATGTAGTGAAGTATACTTTGTTACTGTACTTATATAGAGTTTTTTCTCCCTCTTTACATTTAAACACAAATATATGAACCTTTGTACTCCTTACATTTTCATTACAGGCTCGATACTTGGTAGAATATTGCTTTTCTGACATCAAGGTTGCTTCCAAACTACTTTGACAAGAGTTAAAGGGGGATAAGGTTAAGGGGAGTTTTAGCACTTTGAGATTTGATCCAAATGTAAAGTGCATTATAAATAAAATGTATTATTATTATTATTAAGATGATTCCCTGGTGAATCTAGATAAAATAAGCAGTAAAACAAATACAAAAATAGAAAAGACAAGACTTATGAAAGAAATTCAACCACATTTTCTTTTTCCACTTTATTTCTCTTTCCACTTTCTATCTTTTTACTTGCATCCTACATTATGGTGAGTCATTCTGAATAAATTCTTTGCCTGAGTTACGAATGAATGTGTTGCTTGTATTTGTCCCTCGTCCTTTCCTTCCACAGCTCGTGAAGTTCACCTGGTATGAAGGAAGTGCAGCCTGAACCATGAAAACATCGACAGAAAAAAGTTTTGTTTTGAGTCATTAATTAAGCTTCTGATGAATAATTAAAAATATAAAAATCAAATACTTCGTATGAGTTTTATTTTTGCATCATATCTGAAACAGCCCACACACACGAGACAAAAGAATCAGAAGGCAACATTTTTAAAATGCTTGACTTTATAACATTTTATTCATAATAAACTTTTTTTTTTAATCATATATGTTACGGGTCCCAAGATTGGTACGACAGTAACAAAGATAATGACCTTAAAAAAACAGGTGAACATGTCTCTCTCTCCATGTAGCCTCTGAAGCGGATACTTTTATTTACTTCGGCAACCATAAGTCAAATCATTTAACACCGATGTAATTGTTTTTCTGCTTCGGTCCAAGTGTTCTAAAACGAATAATTTTCTATCACAAATGAAATATTCAAAATAAAACAGTACATTCATTCATAGCTTCTCACAAGAAGCTTTTTCACGGCATCACATTTTAGTGCAAATTCCAGGAATACTTCACTGTATTTAAAACTAGCTACGCCAAGCTGTCTGTGGAACCACTGGACCTACTCTGTATAAAATAACATTACATTACCAAATCATATTTACTGGTGGAGTAATCATTACACTGAAGTGCCGAGTGCAGGAATCTAAAACCACCTAATGTCAAATTTGACAAGTTACATTTGGTATTATGTCATTTTGCTTTGACTGATATAGTTGTGAGACAGGAGCTGCAATATCCTCGCCGCCCCGAGCTGTTGGCTGGCCAAGCGCCCTTTAATAATAATAATACATTCTTTGCCCTAGAGATGCTAGCTAACCACTTGTAGAACTTAAGCTAGCCGTCTGGATAGATAGCAATTTGAGTATTTTCTTTGATGAACATAAATTTATCAAATCAACCAAACAATAACATTGTTTTCAGGTTAAATTCGGGACTTTAATTGTTTTCTGTGTATGATTTGCTGTTATGAAAGCCAAAGCTAAAATAGCATGCTTTTATCCTTGCCATTTGGATTTAATCTTAAGTAAAGGATATGTATGGGAGCAGTTGGACAGCCACGATGTGTGCTTTAGATGTGACGGATAGGTTCATAGTGGAGGTGGGACTGCACCAAGGATCGGCTCTGAGCCTCTTCTTGTTTGGGATCTTCTTGTTTGCCTCTTCTTGTTTGGGATGGACTGGTTGTCAGGTAAGGAGTCTCTGTGGACAATGATATTGATGTATGACATTGTGTTCTGTAGGGAGAGCAGGGAGCAGTTGGAAGAAACCCTGGAGAGGTGGAGGTATGCGCTGGAGAATAAAGGAGTGACGGCCAGTCACAGAAAGACAGAATACATGTTTGTGAATGAAAGGGAGGCAAGTGGAACGTGAGGATGTAGGAGATGAGCAGGAGGAAGCCAGACGTCCCACACAAATCCTACTAAGTGGAGAAGCTACAGGACTTTAAGTACTTGAGCAATGGGGATTGTGGAAGAGAGGTGAAGAAGCGAGTGTGGGCAGGGTGGCGTGGGTGAAGAAGGGTGTCAGAACTTCTCTGTAACAGAAGAGTAGCAGCAAGAGTGAACGGAAAGGTTTACAAGACGGCCGTTAGAGCAGCTCTGCTGGATGCTTCAGAGACGGTGGCTCTCACCAAAAGACAGAAGGCAGCGCTGGAGGTGGCAGAGTTAGAGATCTTCAGATGTTCTTTGTGAGTGATGACGATGGACAGGATTAGAAAGGAGCACCTCTGACGGACAGCCTGTTTGACGTGGTGGATACAATAGTAAAAGAAGCCAGATTGAGATGGTTTGGACACTTGAAAAGGACGGATTGTGGTTCTACTGGTAGATGGATGCAGGAGATGGAGTTGCCAGGCAGGAGAAAAAGGAGAACACCAGAGAGGAGGTTTCTGGATGTGGTGTGAGAGGACATGCAGCTGGTTGGTCTGATAAAGGAAGATGCAAAGGACAGGGGAAGATGGAAGCAGATGATCTGCTGTTGCGACCCCTAAAAGGAATAAACCAGAAGGATCTATATTATCACCTGGATGTTTTAGGTGGGGAAGCTAAAGGCTGACAGTTTCGTTAGCCACCGAAAAAAGTTATTATGAAACACATTTAAAGCCCGTTTTTCATGTTGTGCAGAAAATATAAATTAGAATTACTGAAGTGTGAAGCAGAGCTACTGAGGTCAGAGGTCATGTTTTGGTGCTTAACGTGCCACAGACCGTCTGAGAGTATGTATCTTATTCACAGTGCATCTATGTGTATACTTATTCCACAATAACGCAAGTGTGTTCCTGTGTGTGCATTTTGTGTGTTGTGAACAACCGGCAGCGTGATTATTTTTTTTTGTTTCTCCTCAGCCGCAGCCAATCGATTCTCCACAAGCTGGTGGGACGGGGAGCGCTGCTTTCTGTCAGAGCTGTGAACGAGCTGGTGGGTGGATGGATTACTCCATTGTAGCGCCGGGCACACAGCTAGAGATTTCCCATTATATTCTATTAAAACCTGTAATTAGGAAAACAATGGCCTAGAAAATTGCACCACCTTATTTTATTTTAATGAATGATTTGGTTTTAAGCAGTGCTCTTCTGGCAGGGACCACAGCTCTGTCGTCGCTATCGATCAACAGTTTATTGACATTGATGTAAGCATCAGCCCTGGCTCAAATATTTTGAATGTAATTACAAAGTAGAGCTGCTGCGGAGCCGAGGAAGAGTTGGAATTCCACGGATTATGATGACGATGAACAGTATTGTGCAGCATTAATATAATACAGTGACACAATGTCGAATAAATAAAATATTATTACTGTTAATAAAAATTGAAACTCACCGTTTCCACTGAATAAATGTTAGGTTGTCCCATCAACGGGTGTCGGGAGACATCGATATAATGGTACGTTCCGTGTCCAAAATCAAATCTTGCCACATTGGGCGAGTTCAATTTCATTCGTGACTATGGGCCACCTTGTTTCAAGTCTTGTCTTTTTAACTGGACCAGATAATGGGGAGCAGTTTTGTTAAGTTTGAGTGTTGATAAGCAGCTTCTGTAGTGATGTTGTTGCCCGGCTAGCACGGTTATAGAGCATGTGACTCTTAATGTCAGAGTAGTGGGTTTGAGCGTAGGGCGGAGTAAACTTAGGGGCGATTGTAGCTGAGTAGGTAAGGTGGTCTTCCACAACCCGAGAGTCAGCAGTTCCATTCCACAGCACTTGCAGTGAAGATACTGTAGGGTCCTTGAGCGAGACTCTGTACCCCAATCTACACACCAGGGGAAAACTTTGACTCATCCCTGTGGACGGCTGAAATGTAGAGGCCTTATTTAACAATTTTGTACTGTATTCAGTCTAAGGAAAAATCCCATGTTAGTAAAGAGTCTACATTATTTGTTTATTTATCAAATAGACCAACGCTGTTGTCCCTGACGTTAAGGATATATCCCCGAAAAGTACCCGATCCCCTTTCTTGTAAGGGCAATCCTCCTGTTTGAACTCCTTAAATTAACTGTGACTCATTATTAATAATCTCAAACAGTCCATAATGACCCAACCTAAGAATTTACATGAAGTCAGCAATCTGTTTTAAGATCCCATGGTGACTAAATCATGACGATTAATAGTGTTAACTATTTTTCCGATCCGTGTTTTTTTTATTTTTATTTATTCATATTTGACTATATGTAGACACAATTGAATTAATGGTTGGGAAGTAGCATTCAAAAAACTATGTGATTAAAGTATGACAAATGGACCAAAGGTTAAGGAGTTATGGCCCAAAAAACAGTGTTTTTCATAAAAAATACCTCCCTGTAGTGAGAAAAATATGAGCTTTTAGAGTAAAATATAACATTTACAAGATTGATCTCCTCGAGTCGGTTCATATGCACCAAATTTGGACTAAATCGGACCATCGGTTGTGAAATTATGCCCCAAAAACGGTTATTTTGGAGACGAAGTTCTTCCTAGTTTGAAAAATATACAACTGTACTTTCCCAAAATCAATCAAGTTATTCCTCGAACTAAAGCTTGTTAAGTTGTCCAATTTGAAAATGATCTATGAAATTGTTTTTGAGTTATCCCATTAACACAAATGACCTGAAGCAATGATCATTCTATAATATCCCTGATTTTTCAGGGATGTGATAAAAATGATCCCATCCCTAGTGACCTGTCTAAAGGCCATTGTCACTCATCTACTGTCAGTTTCACAGCATGCTGTATTTTTGCCGTATTCATGATGCAGATACCCGAACAGTAAAGTCCAATTTCCGAGTTCTTACATGACCCCAGCAGTGATGTTTGTCCGAACATCACTTATTTCCAGACTCATTATTGAAGGCAGTCAGGGCTCCCAATTTCATCTCAGGCAGCGAGATGGAGGTAGATGGTAAATTTATACACTGTTTAATTTATTGATCTGAGTCAGCTTGATGTTTTTTGATTCCATATTAATGGCCCAACTCTCTCGTTTAATTTGGTTCCAACAGAATCTCTGTAAAAGGACAGCTGAGCTGTTTCATTAACTGTGTCGAGGGAAAAGAGGGAAAGCGAGCTGGGACCTCAGGAAATCAGCTGCAAATGACAAGACTGATTTGACTTTTCATTTTGGCACGGTGGAGGAGCATGTTTTTCAGGCTCAAAATGGGAACGGGAACATTAATTCATGAGCATGAAATGTAACTCTAGGTGGAATTTGGTAGTTGTTATCGGTGCTCCAGGGTGAGGTTTTACAAATTGACTAAAAGTGCGCCCCGACTGACACACAGGATAGATTACTGGCCTAGAACATAACAACTAACAGTCTTCTTCTAGTTCACAACTTTTTAAATATAAAATACCATGTGATGAAGAAATAGGACAGGGCAGATTGTAATAGAAACTAGACCTATTGTCCCTGACAGCAACGGTATATCCCGAAAAGTCCCCAATCAAACAACCAAGTTATTTCTACAGTAGTTTTAGTAAAAAAAAGGAAAGAAAGAAGCTCCCCGAAGTGCGTGAATGTAAACTTTTAGTTTAGAATATGGGTAATATTGATAAAAACAAGATATATATGCACCAATTCTGGACTAAATCAGATCAATGGTTGAGAAATTATTGCCAAAAATATTTAGCGATAAACATTTTCCCCTAATATTTGAAACCCGACCCCTACCAAAATCACTCCAGTTCTTCCTCAGAATAAGATCTATCTTGGTGTAAAATTTAAAAATGATCCATGACACTGTTTTTGAGTTATCGCACTAAAAAATCGCGATAATTCAAATTTCGGTAACGTCACCAAAATTTTATGTCCTCTAGGATATTCAAAAACCTACATGCAACTCCATCCTACAGTGTTTCCATAATCCTGCTCACAACAGGCAGAAAACCTCCTTGGCGGAGTGTGTAAAATAAATCCACATATTATTACTCAAAGCCATGAACAATCACACAGTTGATGATTGATCCTCCGTGAAGAACAAATACAAACAGTGATATCTTTAACTGCAAAGAGACCCTCGGATGTTTCTGTCATTGACAAACAATATTTACTTCTTAATGAAATTCATTCTCATAAATAAAAAAAAGTAAACCCTTGGCCAAAACACTGGTGCTGATTCTGAAGCCTCTGTTGGGTAGATTTGAGTCAGTTTTTCATCATATAGTATAATATTGTGTTTCATAATGTGCTTAATATTATTCATGTTATTATTATAAGTGGGTTTAAAATTAGGCAGAGTAACTGATTTGGCGCTGTTGGAGGATGGTGAATATGGAGGAAGAAACTCTTTTTAAAACCAACTGTAACCCTAACATGTGGAAAACAACGCTTGTGAGGTTTACTGTTTGATGAGCGGGGCCCCCTGTTCAACTACATGACCTCTGACCCCCCTGGAACACGCAGAGACATTGAAATACAATCAAAAATAAGAGAAAATATCCTAGTTTGAGTACATTAATGTGTTTGTGTGTTCGTTCATCACAACTTGAATGCAATTCATTTAAAACAAGGGAATCCTCAAGTTGTAGTTATCCTTTTTCCAATCAAGACTTTTAGCCAAGGTTAAGCCCTTTCTCTCACCAAATGACTTCAAGAGTGTGATCCATGCCTTTATCACATCTCTGCTGGACAGTAACTCTAAGTAGGTGAGTGTAGATCAGTCATCTCTTCAGCTAATTCAGTCATGCTTTTCCATTTCAGATACCCAGTTAAGGCATTGAGGTCGGCCAATCAGTGCCTACTGGACGTTCACAGATCCAGGTTCATAAATAGAAGCATCCCGGTCGTTGCAGTGGCTGCTCCCAAGTAAAGGGTAGATTATAACAAATTTTAATGGGGTAGCAACCTAGTGTTATGGAAGCTTTGAGGGTTGGCTTTGTATAATATATATTCACATATATGATTATATGTATACTCTTGTAAATTTGTTTGAATAGAGGGAGATGATCCAAACGTTCAGTGAACGGCTCCTTTTTGAAAGGTTTTTGTACACAGTGTTGCTCAATGCCATACATGATTTTTAGTTTCTGCACTCATTCTGCACAGCAGTGACAGTTTGTGCAGCGTGCAGACGCTTAAATCAAATTTTGTCTACAGGTGCCGGTACATCCCATTAACTGGATCGTGGAGACATTCTGCATGCTCACGCCGCTGCCAACCCTCTTAAATCCCTAGACGCCATCTACCACAGAGCCCTGCGATTTATTACTGCAGACAGTTATCACACTCACCGGTGGGAGTTGTATGAAAAGGTTGGCTGATCATCACTGACATCGATATGCCATCAGCATACTTGCATCTTCATTTATGTAAGACCTTACTAGTTATACTTTTAAGATATCTTTAGTTTAGCCATGACACCAGACCACAGGACAGGTCGGATTTAAAAGTTCCTCACACCAACAGTAAAGTGGGGAGAAGGTGTCATTATATCGCAGAAAAGTCTGGGATATTATGGAATCATCTCCGCTAAGTTCCCACTTTGGTACTTGGTTGTTGTAAAAAGTTTTGTGGAAAACTGGTTTTGAATTACGCCCCGGCAGAGAAAATGTTGTTCGAGGCTGTGTGACGGCCCCATGCTTAAGCAGGGACTGCTGTGTGTGGATTTTTCCCCCTGTCGGTCTGTTTGTTTTCCTCTGCAGGCTCCTGGTAGGGGAGCTCATTAGCGCCCTTGGGTGCACCTGGCCAGTCCCCCAAAGTGCTTAAAATCTGGCAGAGTAATTAACTCCTCGCTCTATCTCATGCCTCACTGCTACACTCACACCACGAGTCAGGGCTACGTGTTGTGATGGGTTGGTTCCGGCCATGTTCGTTTTGTTTCACATTAATGTTATGCGGTATTCTGATTTGTGTACTGGTAAGGTGGCTGGCGACCGGCGCTGCCAATTGAGTGCATTACGTTAATTTTAGGAAATTAAAACTGCAGCTGAGCGTGTTTTGCGCCGATGAGTCGCCAACGCCCCCTCCGGTCATTTCCTTGGTGCCTTTGCTTAAAAAAGAGCATGATGAGGATGAATGAATCTTCCTGCGGTGTTAACATCATGTGCGGTGACACGCTTAATGATGCGTTCAAATGCGAATTCTGCATCTGGTTGTGTAAAACAAGATCCTGATGCTGTAGACAGGGGGGCATTTACACTGTCTGACCTACCCTTCACAGTCTAACGGGAGAATCCTGTTGTTGAATGGCAGACTAATACTTCTTGGAAAAGGAGCATTGTTATTTTATCCATGATGCTCTTCTGGTTCAGTAACTACAAAATCTGTGGTGCGTGCTCTTAGCCAGTTCAGTCACATTTTGGGGATTCCAAAAATATCCAGTTCGACCAAGATTCCAGTTTTTTCCTCACATTTTTTCCCCAGGTGTTGAAACATCTTCACGTTAAGCACAAAAGGGCTTCAGCGTACCCAGCGTAAGATTAGGGTGCATTGCAGCGGGCCCACCAGACCCTGAAGTCACTGTTGCGGGGCTTATTGTACACAAATGGAGAGTGACTGGGAAGTTGGTTTGCCATGGATGATGCTTTCAGCTAATGAGGCCACACAGGATTGGACTTGGTTCAGCACTAATTGGTTTACTGTTTGGACACAGAGTGAGTGGTCCTTTGACGCTGTTATATGATCAGTGGAAAGGAGCAGAACCACCTACAAACCTAAATGATTACATCACAGGTTATCGGCATAGGTTATATGCAGGAGGTGGATTAACAAATAAAAACTTCTGCTAGTGAAATGAAAAAATTGTTTGGTGGACGTACTGAGCAATGTGTATTTGTGCAGGAGACCAGGTGTTGAGCGTTGATGCCAATTGTCGGCTTGCCCTTCCAGGCTAAATTCATTGGTTCTCAGAAGGTTATGAAGAAAGTTTCTGAACAAAATTATGTCATTTTAACTCCTGAGCACAGAAACATCTCTCAACTTTGCCATGTAAATTTATTAAAACCCTATTGCCGTTGTGAGTCTCGTCCTTAAATGCTGAAGCCGTGCGACCTCAGGCACAAACAACCCTAGCTCTTTAGATGAATCTGGGGAGGGTGTCTCCGGTTTCTGTCCCTCACTCAGTGGTTTCGGAAATTTAAGATGGAATGCTTTGTCTTGATGCTCTGTTACAAGGACATTTAGAAAACTCAGAAACGCTGTGCAACCTGCATGTGTTATCGAGCCACATGTCAACTCCAGGCAGGCTCATTAAACATTTTTCTGAATTAATTGGGGACAATCCCATACAAACTCAACCTATCCAACATCCATAGATGTGGGGAATGCAGAGCCCATGATGCAGAGCTTTTACGATGGAAAACCCGAAAAGTGCAAGTATTTGGAGGTTGCGGTTAACTACATGTTGGAATATAGTGTAGTCCGATTAAATTGAATGCAATCTCCAAACCCAATGCATTCATTGTAAGTACATTAGCAAAATTTAATTGATTGAAAGGGTACTGGCAGGTCCCACTGTCTGAAGGGGCTGATGAAATATCTGCTTTGTAACACCACAGGGTCAGTAACCTTATAACGTCATATCTATTGGGTTGCTTAATGCCCCGAGAACCTTCCAGAAACTTTTGAACAAAATCCTGAGGGATGTGCGGGGATTTACAGTCAATTTAGACGACGTAGTTACATTTTTTTAATACATGATGTTGTCATTTGGAGCAAACACATCAGAAAGAACTGATGTGTTTCCCAGGGCTAGCTGGTTACTACATTTTGTAGGAATTTTTCTGAATTAGTTGCTTCTCTAACTGATCTGTTAGGGAAAACAACATTTGCTTAGTCTCAAGTTTGCCAACAGGCATTCGAAGAGGTTAATACACTTCTGTGTATTGCCCCTGTGTTAGCAGAACCACGGTTTGACGGTTTGTTGCAGGTATATGCTAGTCACATGAAGGTGGGTGCTGTTCCACGGGCTGATGATCAGGTGATGATCAGGTTTTTGATGAACCAGTGAGCATCTTTTCCAATTAATGATAGATTAATTCCTATCTATCATTGCTACCATACTATCATTGCTATGGGCATCAAATCATATTGGTATCTATGTGGGTTCTGGTGTCGTGTCTGTTGTGGTCTACACTGACCACAACCCTTTGATTTTTTCTCAACTCTCTGCCGTGCCCATGAGGTTAATAAGATGGTCACTGATGTAACAGTCATACTGGCTTGATATCCATTACATTAAGGGTTCAGTAAAGGCTGTCTCGAGTTCCTTATCATTAACATCAGTCATCTCTTCTATGCATGTCATCTGTTTTCTGCATTCATGTCTCTCCTTTTCCCTCTTAAATCACCTCACACTGGTACCAGGTTGCTGAGGGCTGGGCATGATGATGCGGGGAAAAGGATTGTGGGTGACAGCATTATGTTACTCTTGTACATAGTTTAAAACAGTAAAATAGAATAGATTGAAACAAGTAACCATCTCAGTTTAAGAATGAATGATGAAGATAAAATATTATAATATAGTAAAAAAGAAAAACTTCCATGGAGGGATGTGATGGCCCCATGCTTAATCAGGGAATGCTTTGTGGGTCTTTTCCCCCTCCGGTCTTGGGGAAAACCAGGCCGATGGGGGTCTGCAGGTGGAGGTTCCTGGTAGGCGGAGCTCATTATCGCTCTTGGGTGCACCTGGCCAGTCCCCCAGAGTGCTTAAAATCTGGCAGTCTCATTCACTCCTCGCTCTCTCTCTTGTCTCTGGCATCAAAATTATATTAAGGTAGACAGGAGGAAATCAACAGTGCTTGCATTTAGTGACTGTATCTAAATCTGATAAAGGGATGTGGATAGAGTTTAAGTAAAAAATAAATAAATAAATAAATGTATGTAAGGGGACATTTATGTGACTTAGACAGCTGTCTGGACAGATTATGCATTGCCAGAAATGATCTGATCAAGCATAACTCTTCCAGTACCACTTTACAATAAGTCTAAGTATTAAGGATTTATAAATGGCTTGTATGTAGTTAACTAATTAAGTTGTAAACACTCTACAAATCATTAATAAGCTGCTATAACTCATTAGATACAAAGGGTATCAGGGACCTGATGCCTGCCAAATAGTGAGCACACTTGTCTGCACTGTTATCTTGATATTGCCAAATAGTGACCCACATTGCTAAATTGAAAGCTCGGTTAGTTCTTTATAAACATCAACTAGCTGTTATGAACACCCTCAAGTTTGCTATCTCAACTTAGTCCTCACTGATCCATCAGCTTCATCATTTATTCTCTGAAGAGTCATCAGTCACTACATCCAGTATCCAGACTTCAAAGGGGAGTCGTACCTGCTGCTGCTCAGGCCAAATACACTTCAATCACGCTCTCTACGAAGAGTATGAGAGCCAAAGACTTTCTGACTGATTAATTACCACATATCATCTGTTGTACCTGATTGCAATACATGTCAAATTCCTCGGGTCCTATAAAGTGCAGCGAACAGCTACTACCTCAAGCGAAGGGAAGCTAAATCAGACCCTTGGAAGACAAATCCACTTGAGGTTTTGAATTGTTGCTGGGAGTTCTGTTTAATGTGATTTAAGTTAAAAGGTCAGTTTATGCATGAATAAAACATGTCGTCTCTGCCTCCACACTGTTGAAAATCAACAAATCATTTCAGCAATGTGTTCCTTCTCAAAACCAAAGTACACCGTGAACTTTTCTAATTTAAATTCAAAAGAAGTTGTCTTTGGGTTAAATGTCGCACAAACGTGCAAAATCCCATAATCAAAATCTTCCACGATCTTTTACACCACCACTACAACACAAACCTGTGGCAGGCTGTTTACCGTCATTCGTCTCCTACATGTGTGTTACTTTTTGCCTCTTAGTGGCTCTCAATTCCTTCCTTATGGGTTTGATTGATTTAGTATGTTTTGCCAAAGATTGAAGTCCTGACCCTCTCACACACCGAGAGAATGTGTAACTGATTCACTGTTGATGCCAAGCCATGGCTGCAATCAGGCTAAAGGTCACAAAGTAAGTCCCACAAACTAATAACGTGATGGGGGCAAAGATCTCGGATCTCGCTCTCATAGTACATTAAAGATATATTGGATTTGCCCCTTCCTTTACACTAGTAAAGGGTACAATAGAAATATATTTCTCTAATATTTTATTTACAGGCAAATGTCAATTTCGCAAACCAAGGTCAAGAATAACAACATAAATTGTGTTGTTCACATTTGACTGTTAGGTGAAGTGCAGTATACACAAAAATGTATTATTGAAATTGTTATGGGTTATAATTATGAGCCTCTAAACCCAAAGTACGGTTGCCCACTTCAGAAAACACATGCAAATAGACAAAACACATGCAAATTAAGGAAACATCTTCATCAATTTGACAACACATGGGCAGCATTTGGAAAGCGAGCTGCAAAAGCCACAACACAAGACACTAAGAAAAAGGCACTCGAAAAGCAACAATGCAACGCACTAAGAACAACAAGCAGCAAAAATACACGATACATTAAGAAATATGCGATGCAGAAACACAAACACGATGGCAGTGTTCTCCAGAGGACAACAAGAAGTGACTTGCTTTTACTAATGCTTTGTTTGGAGAATAGAACAGATATTATACACAGATGTTGTATTTGTATTTGCAGCTTGTTCTTAATGAGTTGTGTTGCAGGGTTTTGCAGCGCGGCCTCTTAATCCTGCACTTATATTCTGTTATAAAATTGATGAGGATGCTTTCTTAATTTGTTTGTTTTTTGTATTTGCATATGTTTTCTTACATTGCAGCACATTCGCCCCGGTCTGCCACCTGTACCAGTGTCTTTGTTTCTACAACCGAATATTGAATCAAGCTGACTGATGGCTGATTTTCTTTTTTATCCCGCTCTCGGTGTAATATGTTCCTTCAGCCGCGCCATAATCCTGGCAGTAGAAACTATCAAGGAATTAAATATGCTACCAAACACACCTGGTGACTAATTTTAATATTTGAATAAATGACTCGATAATAACCCATCAGAGGAAGCAAATGTAATTTCAAAAGACATAGGGAAGACGAGGCAATAAAAGTCCCCAGCCCTATTGTTATTACAGCAGCTGTCAGGTCTCAGCCATTAAATGCAAATCAATGCGAGCCAGAGCTCCGAGGCTCAGCGGTGGATTGGTATGAATGGCTGCATGCTGTTCAGAATCCCTGCAGTTCTTCATTAATGAAGTGTATTGGCATTGCAGTCACAGTGCATAGTTACCACTCACGCTTTTATGGGCTGCATGTTGAAGGTGCTGTGTACTGCAGACTTACGGTTTGATATAAAGCGGCAGTTTGAAAGATATGGATACAGTTTTAGTCTAAAACAAACATCAAGCAAATATCAGGAGAAAGTGTTGGGACTATCTCGAATATGTTCAGGTATTAAGTTGCAGAGGTGAAGTCTAGTGAAGCGTGCTAACCAGTTAACTCAGTCTGCTCTGTCTCCTAATACCTCTCTCTACCAAAAGTGGTAGTATATAGTATATATATATATATATATATATATATATATATATATATATAGGCAAAGCTCTAAATTTAACAGTCCATCTATGTTTCCAACCTCATCTATGGTCACAAGCTCTTGATAGGAACCGCAAGGTGTTTTCGAAGAAAAACCATGTAAAAACATTTTTAAAATTTTTTTTTCAAAGCATCCGGTCAAATATGTTTTGAAATTTCAGCAAATGCGCTATGTTGTTTCTGTGTCGGACATCCTGTCTGGTTCGATCTGCTCTTTGAAATTGAAATTGAAATGACAGTTTTGCTGCTGTTCTGTCATCTTCCTACTGTTTTCTTAATGAAGTGTTTTCAACGATTCTCTCTGTACCTCTTGATCTTTCATGCTGCTGCATATGCCTGTTCTACCTCACCAACACCACCCAGTATTCGCAAATTCCCCAGCATCATCAGCTTCTTCAGCCCCATCAGTCCCAGTAGAGTCATTGGCCACCATCACCACAACTGTCTGGACTCCGATTGGGGTTTTTATGTTGTTGCTGCTCAGGGTGGATGCCCTCTGATCACAATCGACCTGAAAGGTCTAAGAACCAATAACTTTCTGACAAATTTTCACATAATCATCTGATGCAACAAACTATTTTTTTCATTTACTTGTCTCTTCTGATTCAAATGTCACCGCTGGGTATTTGCATTGCATATTTCTTGCCCCTCAATCATTGTTTTCTGTGTGATATGTTTCCGTTCTTAATTAGTTATCCACTATTACACTTGCTTAGTGATGTTTGATATGATTTTTATTGCTAAAGTTGGCAACTCAAGCCTCCGGTGACTCATAAAAGCATCCATGGAGGGCCTTCAGGCTGGCTTCATTATGAAAAGTATGACATACATGCACACAATCTCTCTCATAATCACCTTTGTGCAGCTGCTTATCTTCTTCCTGGAGGTCTGGAGCTTCTATGCTCACAATAAAAAACACTAACATCCTGCCGGTTTGCTGCATGTTACTAGATTATGACATAAATTGGTAGCACTATGAAAATTCTATCTCACAAGGTCCATGTTGCAGCCGTGCTCAGACTTTTGTCAATCCAAACCACAAGGTGCAGGACCAGATGTGTGTGAAAAGATTGTCATTGTCAAATTTTATGACCTCATAGACCTTAGTGCAAGGAAGAGCTGGATTGATTTTGGGAAAAATCATCGTCCTAGTGAGATTTCCCTCACTAGGAGGAGCTTTATTTCCAAAAGTTTTAAGGCCATCATTTGTCAATTGTTGGTCCGATGAAGTCGAAATTTACCTCTTATGAACCGTCTCAAGGAGACTTGTATTTTTCATATTTTACAGTAGTATTTTATATTTCAGGGGTAGCTTCTTCACAAAAAACACATATTTTTGGCCACCAATTTAGTCCAGATCTGTTGCATATGAATCAGCGTTAAGAGATCTATCTTGTATATTTTACCCTAATAGTTTATATTTTACTCATTGGTATGAGATTTTTTAATGAAGAACAACTTTTTGGAACATTACGTCCGCACTGTTAGTCCAATTTATTCCTTTTTTATTGCTTTTTGGAGAAAAAAAAATTGTTTTAATTTTACTACCTAACCCTAAATCCAATTATGCTTAATGTATGAATTGACACAAAGAAATCTGTCTTGTCCTATTACTGAGCTCAGAAAAACTAGTTAACTGTATTAGTATTTATGTTCATTATGTTCATTCATAACTATTTCTATGAAGAGTCAATTTGGACTGTTTCAGATTATTAATGGCTCACATTTAATCTGAGTTGTCCAATCAGGGGGATTGCTTGATTGGGGGCAACGAGCACCCTTGCTGTCAAAGATGACAATGTAGACCTGCTTGGCTAGGGGCAGATTTATATTCTATAATACTTGTTTATATCCAACTAAGAGTTTGATTTAATGACACAGAAATATATTTTATCACTTTTTGGCCATTTTATAGGCGTAAGAGGAGTAAGTTATCATGTCTGCAAATAAAATATGAAACTATAGCTAAACGGCCATCAGCTTAGTTTAGCATAAAGGTAAACTTTATAGATGAACATGTTTATTATTTACATACGCCTTAGGCTTATTTTTACTCTTTATGGACCTGAGCTGAAATGTTTTTAGTTCCTTAGAGTTTACATAAATCAGCCATAACATTATAAACTTTGACAGTTTAATTGAAAATAATTATTTTTCTCATTACATTGGCACTGGTCAGTGGGTGGGATTATATAAGGCAGATAATTAACCTTTTTACTCAATTTTGATGTGTTGGAAACAGGAAGAATGCACAAGCTTAAGGATTTGAATCACTTTCACTAGTGCCAAAGCAAGCCCATTGGGCCAGAACAGCTCCAAAACTGTAGGTCTTGTTAGGTGATCCTGGTCGGCACGGGTTAGGACTTTTCAAAACAGTGGAAAGAGGAGAACCTGTTGTCTAATTCCATTGCAGAGCCACTGTAAGACTATGGTGAGGAAGTTATTTCTGGTACTGAGAGAGATGTGAGAAACCCCAAGAATCTGAGATCTGTTTCTGTGTCAGAAAGAGGACCCGTGACATTATGAGTCGATGTAGTAGCAATGTTTTGGCTGATCAGTTTATTTCCATGCTGCTGAATAATAGATTCAGCCGTAGGTATTTGTCAAACATGAATGTAAAATACAAGGCATTGAAATGCAGGCATGCATTGTTTTATGAAATGCTCACATTGAGTGGATATTAGACAGACTGATAGACTGAGAAGATTCTCTAGTGCCTTTTTTGAAACTGTGGAAAGGCTTGTAGCAGCTTTCTCCATTCTCATTCAGACTAAATTGGAAGGTATCAGTGTGAAAAGGGTTCAAGTATAAATTGATATGAACTGGAGATGGTATATTAGGTAGGGTGAGACTGATAGAATGTAGCCGGCCAAGAATCCTAGGATGTGCGTGCTTGTCTAGTAAAAGTATTGAAATTGGAATAAACGTAAATAAAATTGATGCGTGTGAGCAATCCAATATCTGTGCACATTATCCGTCTGTTGAATTGACAATTTATTGGCCCACTGCTGCATTTTTATTTGTAAGGCAGGCCTAACGAAGTGCCTTGGCAATCGGCTGACATATGTCATTTTTTGAAAAGGGAATTATTCTAATTCATATTGTGGTTGAGTTTTCACTCTGAGGCCACATTTGCAACTCGCTCCTTGTTATCTCTGCGCTGCTAATTAAGATCGGTGAACTGAAGAGCCTGGGAACCTGATTTCTTTCTGAATTAATCATACAAATGCGAACTAGCCTGCAGTACGGCTTTCCCTCTGGCATTTTACTCTTCATCAAACGGCTCAAATACAGTGTTGAAGCTGAGGATAGTTTCCTGCTTCTTGATTAGTCAAGGGAAGTGTTCAATCCAGAGCCCAAATATGTGAGGCCCCCTCCAAACCCTGGAACTAAAACACTTTTTATCTGCATTATTGAAATTAGATTGTTTTATATATATTTATTGTCACTTTTGCTAATTGCAGAATCAATTTTTTTTTGGGGGGGATTTTAGGGGATCTCATTGAATAAATTGGATTTAATATTCAATATCATGGTTATTATTAGTCTATAATCCAAATAGTCCAAAAATGAACTGTTGTCTTGACAGTAGCTTGGAAAGAGGCCTACATATCTACTGAGGGAGTGAGTCCTCAAGGTTGCATTGCCATGTTTTTAAAGAACAGATCATATGCTTCCATCTTTCCCGGTCCTCTGCATCTTCTACTGTCCTACCAACCAACTCTATATCCTCTCTCACCACATCCAGAAACCTCCTCTTTGGTCCACCTCCAGCATCCTTCTACCAATACACCCACCATCCCTCCTTTTCATGTGTCTAAACCATCTCAATCTGGCCTCTCTGACTTTGTCTCCAATACGTCTAACCTGGGCTTTCCCTCTAATGTGTTCCTTTTAATCCTGTTAATCCTCGTCAATCCCAAACTACATCTGAACATCTTCGGCTCTGCCACCTCCAGCTTTGCCTCCCGACTTTTGGTCAGAGCCAACGTCTCTAAACCCTCCAGCAGAGCTGACTCTCACCACCATCTGGTAAACCTTTCCCTTCACTCCTGTTACTCTTCTTTCACAGAGAAGTTCCGACACTCTTCTCCACCCTTTCCACCATGCTTGCTCTCGCTTCTTCAACTTTTTTCCAACACTCCCCATTGCTCTGAACAATTGAGCTCAAGTACATAAACTCCTGCACCTTCTCCAACTCTAGTCCATCATCCTCATCGTTCCACCTGCCTCCCGTTCATTCACACACTTGTATTCTGTTTTGCTGCAACTCACCTTCATTCCTCTTTTTCATCAGTGCATACCTCCACCTCTCCAGGTTTTCTTCCACTGCTCCCTGCTCCCACTTCTGATCACAAAGTCCTCGTTTAAACCTCTTTATTCCACTGGATAAATGTTACTGTCTCTTTGAATATCGGATTGTAACATATTCTCACAACAGCCTGAAGTGTCACGCCAAAGTTATTTCTGGGCAGCTCAGTTGTGGAAGTATAGCGCCGAAGGTGGAGGTTGAAAACCCACTTTCTACTACTGGTCCATAATTAAGAATAGCCTAGTTTTTTCTGTTTTCTGAACACCTCAAGACACTAGACTGTGAAGAACTAGATACCGGATCATACAGAAAGTCAGTGGTGTCACACATCACCATCTAGTTGCTGAGGGATCTAGTTTGTGATAGGCATCTTCAAAGTTTTTCAGTAGTTAATAATTATTCAAAACTTCCATCTATCGTGGCATTGTTCAATTCTTTCTACAACGCATTTGTTAAGTTCATTGGGTCTTCCGGCACCAATTCTTTGAAACACTGAATTAAAAACAAACTTTCTTCTGGGATCCAGTTCTGCTTGGAAAAAAATATATCTTTTAAACAAATCTTGACAGTGGGCAGAAATAACGCAGCCAGGAAAATAGTCCATACCATTATTTATGCAGTACAGTCTTTCTTTTCATATGTTTGTGTTTTACACGTCCCCTCTGCAACTGAAGAAATATGAATTATTTGAGTGTTTGTGTTCTGACTGAGGAGGTGTTTATACAGATCATTTTGATTCTGATTGGGCCTTTAAACGGATTTCTTGGAAACCAAATGACTGCTTGGTTATAAATTTTAACATTTTTTCTTGCTAAGTGTTGACATTCAAAAAAAGAAAACGTCACATTGAGAAGGGTCTTGCTGTTATGCTTTTGCATGGTCTTTGTGTGAAAAGGGCTCAGGTGTGTACCAGGGAAAGGTTCCTGCAGAGGTTATGAGCGCTTTGGGGATTGATTTTTGTGCCACGTTAAAGCTGCCGATGCAACGTCTCCATGTCAGCGAGAATATGAAGTAACCTTGAACGGCACCTTAAGTGTCTGTTCATGAACCCTCCAGTCAATCTTAACTCATGGATGATTGCACAACAAATTCTTTGTGGGGACTGTGAATTGTCAAATCACTGTAAAATAGGTCACAGAAATGATAATGGTACAAATCTATTTACTTTGATATGAATGGTTGTGAATTATTACTGTTACTAACCATAGTACAAACATATCAACTCTGATATTACATGGTTATGAATTCATTATTGTGATTTACTACATTAAAAAATGTTTTACTGTGATATTAAACAGTTGTAACCTTTATTACTGTAATTCACTACAGTACGAAAGTATTTAATGTGATATTAAATGTTTGTTCATTATTACTGTGATTTACTGCATTACAAAAATATTAACTGTGATATATCGCAACGATGAATTGATTACTGTGATTTACTAAAATACGAAAAACTATTTGGACCCCCCAGATAAATCTCCTCGAAACAATTCATATTCACTAAAATTAGACTAAATCGGACCAATATTAGGAAATGATGTCCAAAAAAGAAGGCTCCCCCTAGTGAGTAAACATGAACTATTATAACACAAGTTTAACACAATACATATCTCCTTGAGTCAATCCATATGCAGCAAATTTGGACCAAATCAGATCAAAGATTGAGAAATTATGGCCTGAAAACTTCTGGAAATAAATCTGCCCTGGTGTTGGAATCATACCAACCTTTCCCCAAATCATTCCAGTTAATCCTGTCTCTAAGGTCTATGTGGGTATAGAATTTGAAGTCTGTTCCATGAATGAGTTCCATGAGTTTTTGAGGAACGGTGAAAGCACGGAGGATCTGTGGCGGATACGATGATGTATCCCAGACTTTTCGTGGCTATAAGGGATATACTCATATGAATTGACACAAGGAAATCTATCTAAGATTTATGTCCTCATTTTCTTCATTCTATTGGAGGGCTTATCAGGGAAATACCCTTGCTGTCAGAGATCACAGTGTAGGTATAGTTATGGTATAAATATTGGTGTTTCATTTAATAAGGACCAAAGAAATGGACCCATAATGCACCCTTGATATAAGCTTCCTCTTTATTTTAATACCCAGAGTCAAGTTGAACAATCCATCTACTGGGGTGTTTAAAATCGCCTGATGTGGCTGTGAGGACACGAGGCTGACAGACACAGTCATGAGTGACAGAGAAGATGACATCATCTGTCGCTCCTTGGAAATCACATGGACATGAATGAAAGCTCCGTCCTTGCAGAATGCTTCCCTTATAACTGTGTGCAAGTGGCGGTGGAAGGTGGAAGCAAGTTAGAGATGAAGAGGGCAGAGAGCACGGGCTGAGCTTTGACAACACAACGAGGAAGAATACTGAGACATTATATGTACGCATTCTGAATTAGCGCGTATGCATATCACACAGGATATTAAAACATTGGAAATCAAATAGCTGTTTTTGCTAATGCAAACAAAGGAGGTGTAAATATATTTTTCTAGTCCGTGTCTCAGTTTCAGTTGATAAAAAGAGGTGTGTTAAATTGCCACAGCAAATTTAAAACCACCATGTCTCAATCTTTTTTTTCTAACCGCAGGTCAAGGCAAAGTCATAATCACAAAGTAGTGAACTGAATTTATGTGATTATGAAATCATCCAGATCCATTTCATGGTTTTAATGTGCAGTGGTTTAAAAAGGTGGAATTTTATCTACAGTATCATTTTTTATATGGCCAGCCTTCAGCCAAATAATTATAATATATTAAAAAATAATATTTTCATTATTTTCTCTCCGGCTATTTTAGTATAAAAGGGCAAATTTGTGAAATGTTATCCACATCTGAGGAAATAAGTGTAGATTTAGCTAAGAGAGCGTGGTGGTGCGGTCGTGTTGTAGCTGCCAGCACCGTTGACCCACAGCAAGAATCAGGTTCCGATTCCAACCTGGGTTCTCTCTCCCCTATCCATATGGGTTCAATCCTTGTGAAGTACTCCCACGGCCCAGAAACATGCGTAATATAAGTGAATTGGTGACTCTATAGTATGAGTAGATGTGAGTGTGTGAGTGAATTTTTGCTTGTTCCATACATTTGCTGAGTATAAGTGAACGTAGGTGTGTCCTAGGAAAAGGACAACAAAGTGGTGGTGTAGTGGCTACCGCTGTCGGCTCATATCAAGACTTGTGTCTGAATTCAAACCCCCCAAAAAATACCCCTAAACATGCAACATACTGTAGTTGAACTGGTGACTGCTGGTAGGTGTGAATGTGAGTTTGTCTGTGATGAGGAGGACACACACATCTACATAACTCAATAGCATAACTTATGACTCAGTAGGATTTGGAAAAACAAATTCCTGCATATATTTTCAGCCGATTTGACTACTGTGACATCGTCTTTACTGGTCTTCCTAAGAAAGAGTCCTCACTAAGACCAGGAAAGTGGATCATATCAGTCCAGTTCTGAGGTCTCTACACTGGCATCCTGCCCCTCAGAGAATTGAATTCAAAATCCTCCTGCTGGTTTACAAAGCAACAAAGGGTTTATGGCCGAAATACATCTCTGATCTTCTGCTATGTTGTGAACCATCCAGACCTCTTAGGTCATCTGGATCAGATCTGCTCACTGCTCTAACTCTCTGTTCTTTCAATTTAAGGCTTAAAACTTTTTTATTTGTTGCCGCCTTTTATTAGATCGTTAAGTTTTGAAATTATTCTTATTTCTGTCTCCTATATAGAAGACTGTTTAAGAAAACACTGAATACTGTCTGAGGTCAAAAGGGCGTAGACAGTCGATTTCCTTCTACTCTAGCTTTAATTTTCTTTAAGCTTGTTTTCATAACTGTTTTAACTATGTCTTAATGTTTTTGATTGTTTGTGGAAAGCACTTTGAATTGTCCTGTTGCTGAAATGTGCTATACAAATAAAGTTGGCTTGCCTTCATTTCATTACTAAGATATTATGAAATGTTGTTATCATATAATCCTGTGTGAATTTCAGATAAACATGTTTTTCGTTTTCGTTTCAACAATCATGTTTTTGCTTATCGCTTTTTGTGAAGTTAAAGAGTGAGCATATCTTCAATGGGGAGAGAAAAACCCTCGTTCACTGCCCTCCTCTCACAAAGCCCAGGAGAATTGTTGACCAGGAGTATTTTGAAGACACTCCAGTTGGGTGGCTCCACATTGAGCGTCGGCTGATGTCGGTCTGACAAGACCCCTGCTTGCATGACCTCAACAGTCGAAAGACCAGACAAGTTTGTAGCAAGGACAGAAGCCGTCAATGTGTGACAAGGTGACTGCTAAGACAGCCAGTTGGTCAAACAAGGCTGCTGCTGGAGTCACTAGAGACTGTTGTAGGGTGATCAAGAGCGTCGGCCTGAAAGTGAAAGTTAAGTCAGATAAGGGATATCTATTTGTGAGGCAGCATCATATCGTTCTGAGAACTTTTAACACTTTAATTCCTTCAGATAAATGTTACTGTATCTTTGAATATGTGCTGGTTATGTAGACTGACGACCGTAGCTGCAGTTTAAATGTAAAGTTATTGGAGGTCAGCTTGATTCCAGATGTATAGCGCTGAAAGCCCAGATGGAAAAGCCACGGAACGCCACTGCCATCAACAATGTTTGTTTAATCTCTGTAAGAGTTTTGAAAGCTTTGAATAGGTAACGGTTTCAGAGAGAGAGAAAGAGCAGAGGAGGTCGTAATTGAGGCACACAATAAAGGATGGAAGTTGAATTAACTGCTTGCAGCACATGGTGACCGCTCTTATTATAAGTCATTTACCAGAGTGGTAATGAAATTACTTTGGGTTCATCCACTTCCTCCACCTCCTCTTGTCTGGGTCAGCTCGCCCCAGTCCGTGCTTCATTATGACCCATCTTCGTTTTAGCTTTTAATGTCAGGCGTATCAGCATCCCTCATGCATCACTGTTATAAAATAAACAAGCCTACATGAACGTCACATGGAGTCCTCTGTATTTTGTCTTTTCAAAATCTTTTAGTTTGACATAAATTAATCAACAGATCTTTGTTTGCTTTATTGAATTAAATCCTTCGTTCATCAATCTTTAGGCTTTAGATTACACAATTTACGTTTCTTATCAGTATGCAGATTGCACAAAAAAGTCCGTCCTAATGCCTGATTGAGTAACAAGCTTGCACTTTCTCAATCAGGCACTGATTATAGATTCAGATTTAATTAAAGCAGAGAGAAAATGGCTTTTGTGGATGCAGATCTAGTCCGGGGTTTCAGACAGAATCAGGCAGTGAGATTGAGAGTAAAAAAACATACAGGAACTAAATCTGGCTGCTGAAACTTCTTTATTAAGTTTAAGGTTTGTGATCGCCAGCGTTTGCTTTCTTGTTTCCACGTTATCTTGAAAAAATGTCATGTTTTTGGAAGATATTTAATCAAAGGGTGGAAATCTTAAATGTTAATATACAGATGCTGATTCTAGCACATTTTTCCATTATTCTGAATAAATAATGATAGACAAATCAAACTAAAAGCTAGGCCTACGGTGTCGTCCTCGACAGCAGGGGTATAGCCTTGAAAATCCCCAACCCCCTGCGTTGTACAAACAATCCCACTGCTTGATCTCCTCACATTTAACGTGAAGTTTTGTCTACAGTATTCTTTTGTAAAAGGCTCCCCCTAGTGAGTAAAATATGGAATATTAGATTTGAACATGATGCACAGAAGATAGATCTCCCTGAGGCGATTCATATGCATCCGATTTGGTCTAAATCGAACCAATGGTTGAGAAATTACAGCCCGGAAACCTTTGGATATGAGATTTATATTTTCCCCTTTGACGGGGAAATATGAAACCAACCTTCAAAATATCAATCCAGTTCTTGCTCACACTACAGTCCACCTGGGTATAAATTTTGAAAACGATCTAAGTCAAGGGAATGATCTACGACATCTATGACGATTCCATAATATCCCTGACTTTTCAGGGATATAAATCCCCATTCATGTATATGAATCTTTTTCTGGCCCCAGGACATTCTTCAGGATCAATTTTTACCTGCTGCCTTATATATTCCACCTGGTAAGAGGTGCTTCTTGATTTTAATGGGATAATCAATATTATTCTGGTTTCACCAGTCAGTACTTATAATGTTAAGGCTATTGCTTTAAATGAGCCCTTAGACATTGAGAACAGAGCTCACACATCCAGAGGGAACTGGGAATGGAGTGGCTGCTCAATCGTGTTGAAAGGAGCACGTTGAGGTGGATTGGACATCCGATTAGGTTTCTTGCCTTTGTACCATCAACCCCTCGCGCTCCCTGTTTGTAGAACATGGACCAAACTAATAGAAGAGAAAGAATGGATTGCCTTTATTGTCATTATAGATTGTATGCTTAAATTAAGGAGCTATACCTGAAGGTGCACAAGTTAAGGGACTAAGTGGGGGACCGCAACATTTACACACAACAAACTGTATCACATAAAGAAGTATAGCACTGTAGATATAATACAGAATATACTGCACTTTGCATGAAGTACATTGCACTTAAATCAGTGCTGCACAGAAGTGGGGAGACCTATGAGAGCAATTTTTTGGAAATAAAAGTATTAATTTGTAATTCCACTTCACACATGTAAAATAAAATCTAAGTTATGAAAAACAGACGCGTCCAATCTACCCTCCATCAGTTTCGCATTGTCAAATGGCTTCTTTGAGAATCATTTTAACATGCAGCTCAGAACATCTTTCCCAGCAGCCTCTTCAGCTTTCCCTCTCATGTTCCACTTCCTCACATCATACGCCGGTCAGGCTTACTTGACAGGCGCATCCTGACATGTGCCGCATCGCGAGCAGCTCTGCAGCTGCAACGCACCATGAATAATGATTGTGGCGTGTATCGATGATGCTAATTTGTGTGAACATCAGAACCACCATTTGCTGACAGTCGTCTGATCTTTTCCGGCACGTATTCTCGTGGGCATGCAGGGAAATGATGAAAGCTGTCGGCTGTATGAACAAAAAGACTTTAAAAGTCAACACAGGCATGAAGTCCGTCCAGCATTAGCATAAACAGTCATTACAAAACCACTGGTGCAGTATTTGCAGGAATACGTGCGTCAGATCCCGATCTCCACTTGGTTTTTTCGTGATTTCCTTCTTGCGGCGTTTCTCCGTCTCCCTCACCTCTGTCTCTCTATGTGATTGCAGCAACGTGCTCCGTTCCCCCTGCTCCACGCAGATAACAAGCAGCTACACTCATCTGCTGACTCCTCTTCACCCAAAGCGGCGCTTATCGTTCTTAAACACTCCGCTCCTGTGAAACTAATTATTGTGCAAGCTTTGTCGCCGGACCGGCAACGCAAAGCGTGCAAGAACTTTCACCCTGTCTGTCTTCTCTTGTCCTTTGACTTCTCTCTGAGACCAACTCTGGTGAAGATTTAGATGTTTCCGTGTTAAAAAAAAAAAAATCAAACAGTTTATTATGATGCCCTTCCTTTTCAGTAAGTTTTACCGCTTAAGCGTTTACCTCTTTTTGGGTGAGACAGAATATTGTTCAGCGATGTGAAGAAAGCATTTTTGCAGAGAAATTTTTATTTTAACCATTTAATGTCCTGCTCAACTGTTCTTTTGAGCGCATTTTGAATATTTCTTGTTAAAAAATGAACCAGTGAACCAGTTTGTATATGCTGAAAAGGAAGGGTCCAATGATAGAGCCCTGGGGAACCCCAGAGGTCAAAGGGGCCAAAGACGAGGAGCAGGGGGCATTAATCCTGCCTATAGAAGAAATCCTGTTTGATAAGTAGGATTTTCTGCCGTATTAAAGCATGTAAGGACTTACTACATAAACATTATACAACTAAAAAAAAGTCCAAGGGTGAAATACTTCCCTAAAAATGTCTTTTACCAAAAGATTGACTTAATCTAATTAAAATTGACAATCTGCCATGAAATAAAAATTTTCATCATTTTCATTTATCAGTTTCAATTGTTTCACTGTTTAAAAACATGCTTGACCAAACAATTTGCCATTTAAAGGTAAATTTAGAACGTCTAAGATATTTTACAAATGTCCAATGGAGATTAAATATGCAAAAAAATTGTTGTTGAGGACATTAAAGGGTTAATTGTCTCCCTACTGTCTTGTATTTCTTGTTGTATATTCCAGTATTTACCATGGCACCCAGAAAGAAATGCCAACAGACAGTGTCACCCCTAGGTGTTAATAACACATTTACACATTCACACATTCACCGTCCACCAAAGACACTATTTTTGTACTGCATATTCTCGTGTACAAAAAAATAAACAAATAGTGCTGTCTATTATAAGCATCTGATTCTGATCTTATTAATTCATTTATTTTTCCATCTGCTCACACAAACTTGAAGGTTTGTGCCAGGAGTTGGTTAAAAACCTTTAAAATACGATCAGATATGCAACAGATATTCAGATCTGGTTCTTCTACTTTTGTGTGACTCTTAGATGTAAGTGATCTTCAAACTAAATTAACATAAAAGAAATGCAGGTTTTAAATGATAATTGTAGAATAAACTTTGACTAGGATATTTTTTCAGAGGTGGATCAGTAGATGGGTTTACAAGGGACCTTCCTTTCCGGATTTAACCTTTCCGAATTGCAATGTCAGTCGCTTTTTTACATGACTTTTGATCTTTTCCCAACTGGTGTTTACATGCATCAACTCATCTAATCGGAAACACTTTCAGACATACGCAGACGATCCACATTCCCATTCATAAGGTGGCGATAATGCTTCGAAGAGCTCGTTGCCGACCGCCAACAAGCGCCCGGAAGAAGAATACGACAAAGAGGGCGTGCATGGAAGTGACTTATCGCCCATCTAACCGTCCAAAAATGTTAAAATATTTCAAAGTTGTAATGAATTAAACACTCTCCGATGGAGATTGGTACTGTTTTGAAGTCGCCGTATTTAAAATGTGTTTCGGCGCTGAAAAAAACTTAGCGGAGCATTACGTCACGACGCCGGGAATGTGCAGATACAACTCAAACAGAAAGCTTTCAGATACAGCCTTTACATGCAGCGACTGGTTAACGGAAAGGTTTTCCGAAAGCATTTAGGCGACCTCCTTTTCAAGGAGCCTAAATTCTTTTCCGAATCTAATCGGAATTAGGCTGTCCATGTAAACCCACCTACTGTCTCACTGCATAACCCTTGTGTTAGGACATGGCGGTAGGTCTCTCTCAACTCTTGACTCCAGTGTTCTTCCCTCTTTCTATCTGTTTGATATGAGGGCGTGGCTCGCCAGCCACTCTCCATCCACTTGAAACTGTCACATCTGAGATCAATCTGGCTCAATACCACACCTGAAAACTGTTTCTTACAAACGCCCCATTCTGCTCACATTTCCTTGTTGGTTCAAGCTCAAGACTTTTGTCTACAGTACAATACAATTAAAGTATAATTAGAAAAACTATACAGAATTCAAATGATGGTTCTGACAGTAGTATTTTTATGGATTCCAGCACATATAGGGGTTAAAGGAAACAAGACCGCAGATAAGATTTCAAAAGGGGCAGCAAAAAAGAATTGGTATTGATTTAACAGTTATCTAAAGCGAAAAAGAAATTAAGGGCATTATTAAGCAGATATTGACAGAAATGTGTCGAAAGCAAAGGAAGGAAGAGAGGACAGGACGATGGTTTTACAGTGTTGAAAGGAATGTCGGGGAATTGAGGAGCTGATTCTTTGGACAATGAGAAACAGTAGGTATGGTATGGGACACTGTGAGAAATATAAAGAAGAAAGATGACATATTATTCAAAAGCTCAGAAAGGAAAAACAACAATTTGATTCAATATTTCCCAAAATCTCCCCATCATCATCATCAATTATCACATTTTACTTCATTATCTCAGAATAACGAGATTGGTTGAGAAGATTTTTTTTTTTCTTTTATATTTATTAATCTATTTTATTTGACTCTTTAATTTTTTTAGATATTCTGATCCACACTCCATACCAGTTGGTGGCGGCAATGCACCAAAACGTTGTTTTCCCACAGCCATAAACAACAAGAAGAAGAAAAAACACTCTTTGACCGTCTGGCTTTCACATTTTTGATTTTGACTTGCCTGGTAGCCTGTGTTGTCCTGGGACTGGACAAAAAGTTCTGCTCTGCTCTCACGTCTGTCTAGAGCTTCAATTTACAGCCTGATGACCTGATACCCTCCGGCTAAGTCTTCTGGTAGAGAACAGAAATCCTAATTCAGTTTACTTTCCAAAAAGCTCTGACGGAAATCATGGTGTATTTTTTTTGGCTAAAATCAGACAAGCCTTAATCCTGCTCTGGGTTATTTGTGGTCTCTTCTTGCTACTCTCCAATGGATGCCATTTTTTTCTCAGCGTCTTTTGACCTTCACTGAGCAGAGAAAGGTTTCCAATACTTTGGATGATTTCTCTGGATATTTTGTGTCTTCTTGAATGAGACTTCCCTGTGTTCTTGGAGGAATTTTGGAAGGTCAGCTGATCCCGTGAAGGTTCACCATTGTTCCATGTCTTCTTTATTTGCAGATAATGTGTGTCGCTGTGGATCTGTGGCGTCTCAGAGCCTTAGAATTGGCTATGGATCTTTCTCAGACCACTTTCTTTTGGAATTTCTTTTGAATTTGACATTTTGTGCTGATTACTGCACACAGAGTTCTTGCCACTTTATCCATAACATCTTTAACTAGGCTTACGCTGTCGTCCCAGACAGCAAAGATATATCATTTAGCCAAAGGGTTGAGAAATTATGGCCCACCAAAAATTTGGGGATAAAGCTCACCCTTGTGGCGGAAATATGCAACCGACCATTCCCCAAAACAATCCAGTTCTTCCTCCCACTATGGTCTATGAAGGTCTAAAATTTGCATTTGCATTTGATTTTTGTTATCTTGCGCGACCATTTTGCTCGCCAGTTAACAAAATTCACAAAATAACTTAACTAAACATCTAGTCAGTACAAGAAAAATACCTACACCTATACTGTCTTCGATGTCAGTATGTATGTATGTCCCCGAAAAGTCCCCAATCCTCCACCTAACCTAATCCTAACCCTAACCCCTTAAATTAAATGTAGAGTTATTTCCACAGTGCTTTTGGTCAAATATGAACTATTAGATTAAAATATGGGTAAATGATATATTATAAACAAGAGAGATCTCAGGTAGATAAAAAAGATTTTGAATCATTGGAATTTGACCAAGGGTTAGGGTTCCCTTAAAAAAGCTCCCCCTACTGAGTAAAAATATGAATTATCAAGGTAAAACAATATATACAAGTTAGAGCTCCTTGATTTGATTCATATGCACCAAATCTGGACAAAATCAGACCAATGCTTGAGAAATTCTGGCCCAAAAACTTTTGCCAATAAAGTCCCCAATAAGGTCAGAAATATACAACCGAGCCCTCCAAATATGAAACCAGTTCTTCCACGCACTCTATATGACCATTACCATTATGACCATTACCAAAATCACTCCAGTTCTTCATCACACTAAGGTCAATGTGGGTATAAAATTTGAAAATCTTCCATGAAATCTTTTTAGAGCTATAATATGGCGATAAAACGAAGAATCTGCGGCAGACGCGGCGACGACGATTCCATAATATCCAACTTTTTAGGGATATAATAATGATAATGGATAATGGTAATGGATAATATTAGATGGATGTGAAGGTTAGAGAGGGTTGTTTTTCACCATGGTGTGCAGCAGAGTGTTGAGGAACGGGACCTGCTCCTACACAAAGAACAGAAGTAAAGCTGACATTGTCTCAGGGAAGGACTGATAATTGAAGGAGGGAAAGACAGATGGAAAAATCACCTCCAACGTGTTTATCTCCTCAGTAGAAACCAGTCACAACAGGGAAGGGATGATGGGGAGGAGATTTATAGGTAATCTGGTATTAATTTGTGGAATTAGCTCCGATAAAACCGATACCATTACGTCACCTTCAGCAGAATATCACAAATTATTTGATAATGCTGCATCGTCTCATACTGCGTGGATGGTAATTCATTTTATATCTTAACCACACGATCTTTCCCTGAAACATGGATCAATACATTAAGAAACTCTCCCTGCTGGTCAGAAAGACCGGACTTTGCACGCGCCTCTATTTTTCAGAGATAGTTTGGTTTCGCTTGCTGTGCTGATTGGAATCTGATGGATAGTTTATGTTGTGGAGGAGAGTCGGTAATTTCCTCTGTGCTTGGCTGGCCACCATGAATGATTAATACGTAAACATTATTCATGCCTTTCCCTCATAAATTTCAGTGGCCGTTCATTCAGCCAGCCTCCACACAGGTCAGGATGACAGAGGAAGTGGGTGAGTTTCAGGCTGAGGTGTGAAACAGCGGAGGATGTGTTCACTCTAGAACGAGCATAGCAGAAAAAAAAGGATTTCCTGTATATTCATTATTTGGTTTACATGCCTTTGTCTCTGGATTGTTTTTTTTAAATTAATGAGACAGTTTAATATGCTGTTAAAATTTGCAGCCTGACAGCTTGGAATAATTAGCAGCAATTAGCCTGTGTCCATGTTGTCCTCTGAGAGATGATTTTCTGTCATATTATTCAAGAAAGATGGGCTTTGGAGACCAGATGATCGGAGGTCGGAGGATTTTATCCAATATCAGAGGAGATTGATGGTTCTGGTAAGACCGCAGGAAATAGAGTATCTCGGACTGAGAGTTTGAATAGACAGCCTACACACAAAAAAAAAAGTAAAGATTTCTGAGGAATGGGATGATGAGGGAAGTCTTCCCTACATCCATCTGGATCTATTGTTTTATCATTAATTTCCTGTTTTTTTTAAGTTTTAACAAATATGTGGACAATGCACGCAAAATTTTAGGATAAGACAAAGGCAAATTAAGTAAACACAAAGTATTTTTGTTTAAGGCCTATTCTGCTTTGGAAATTGAAAGGAAATTATGTCGGAATAACTATCTTTTTTGCGAAAAGCTCCCCATATTGAGTAAAATATGAATTATTAGTGTGAAATAACATAAATATACAGATATATCTCTTCAAATTTATCCATATGCACCGAATTTGGACTAAATCGGACCCACGGTGGAGAAATGGTTATCCAGAAAGGTTCGATGATCAAGCGCCCCTAGAGGCAGTTTGTGTTGTGTTGTAGCAGTGCGAAGAGAAATTCAAGCTGTGGCTCAGAATGAGCGACTACGCCATCAGGATTGTGGCACAAATACAATGGCATAGCTTGAGCTGAAACCTCGTGTGCTCATTAATCTCCTGGTTCCTGTTTCAAGACGGGTCGGGCGGGTTGCTGATATTGCCACGCCCTTAACGTGGGATGGTTCGCGCCCTGGCGATGCAACTTTGTCGGGCGCACTGAAGGCCGCCCGCTCCGGTCTTTCCTGTCCCGGTAATGACCAGCCAGTAACAAAAAAAATAATTGGTTCTTCAACACTGAAATAGTCATGCACCATGGAACGAATTAACGAGTATACATGGTACCACCACTGTAGTTTGTGTTATGTCGTTAGTTCTTTCCATTCCGATGTTCAGAGGACTTTCTTTTGACATTTTATTTCAAAATCGTAGGTGTTTGCTTCCCGTCTTCGTCATCCCCTCTGCTGTTATTTTAGGTTCTTTAACTCATCACATACTGTCATTTTGTCCGTGGCCAAAGTGGAAAATCTTCCTAATATGTGCTTGTGATTGCACTTCTTTGGTTTGTTAAACTATTTTGTGAGGTTTTAGAGACGATCAGAGAGGTTTTGCTCCTTTTAAATGGGATGTGAACTATAGTCTCCTGAGCCGTTTGTGATGCCTAGATCTTAAACTCAACCTTGACTCGTCCTCTAACTCTCTGAAAGCTTTCTAAATCATTTTGTAATCGATCTGATCATGTCTTTTTGACAAAAGTGTGGTCCATTGGAGCTACATCCGTTCACACAGGGGTATCGTCTGCGTCTGGATGATTTACAGATTCATGATCCAAAATGGTGGCATCTGGGAATGAGACCAGGTTTATTATTTTCTTACTTTAATGAAGACTCATTCATTTCAGCTCCCTGCCAGAATCATTACAGTGTTTTTCTATTATTTAAACTCCTGCTAATCTCTCTATTTTCCTCGGCTCTCCTGATGCTCATGGAGCAGAGACGAGTGAAGTGAAGACACCCGAGACGATATTACTCCAGTTTCATCCGCTCCATAACCGTTTCACCTCAACCGAAGCCGGCACGACAGATGAAATCAAGCATGTGTTTCCTGTTTTGGTGGGATCGCCAGGGGTTTCCGGTTGAATCACAGCAGAATTCACCACAGAAAGATGGTAAATTATGACGCTATCAGACTACGAGTCACAGCATCCCCCTAACGCGCTGTTTATAGCCTTTGATCGCCAGAGCCAGGCCAAAACATAAAATATGAAGCAGCTGCTTAGGGGGCCCCAGTGCCACCAGGGGCCCTAAGAGTATTTCTTTTTCTTTTTTTTTAAATCAATGCTTCCAGGAAAGCCAGGAAATGCAGAAATGAAGCCCAACCACAGCCGATGGGTAGACCACGGGCAGGTAGGCAGGAAGGAGTCGGTTTTGGAGGTCAGACGGGTGAGCAGGCTGAGTTCAGGGCGCTTCGAACATCCCCTTGCCACCACTTACTCTTCACCCCGGCCTCTCCTCCTCCATCTTAGCCTCCTCCTCCTCAGCTGGATTGTTCCTAGTGCTGTGTCTGTTTGTCCAGTTGGCCACCCCATCTACAAACCAGCACACCCTCTGTAATTCTCGACCCCCAGCGCTGTGGCTGTGGTCTGGCACTCCATCGCTTTCAAGCCCCTTAGGACTGACATTCCTCAGCCTCCCTCCTGGCACAGATTATCCCAGATAATCTGCAGTCTCTGCCATCAAACTAACCCTTGGATGGTTCTATTTATTTTGGAACAAAGCACTGAACACAGTTCTTCATGTCGTATAGCATTTCACAGTTTACCTCATAAAAATGTGATTCAATACTGACAATACTTCATAAGCAACTTACTTTTTTTTAAACTCAGGTTCCTTTTAAACTCAGGTTTTTAACTAATTTCTTGCCTCGTATTGTTATTTTGTATTTCAATCTATATTACCGTCTTATGTAAAGGGAAACAAAGTAAGCATTTCATTGCATGGTGTAAACTGATATGTTTTATTCACAGTGTACATAACAACAACAAAAAATCACTCAGTACGTGATTCTGTAATGGCTATTTATGAGTAAGAGATTTATTTTATTATTCTATATAATAACTGAGATTTATTGGTAATGGTTATAATGTTATGACTGATCAGTCTAAGTCCGTATGATTGGTGATTGAGTCCAGTCGGTCACCCGGTACTGAAACACACTGGACGGATGAGTCCACACAAGCATTTAAACAGCAAGGCCAAATCCCATCTGGTTCCCATTCATGCTATGAATGATGACATCATTCACAGCATGAGAGGTATTTCATGCTCTGACCGATATCTGGTGTCTACCCAGCAAGATAAAAATGCTTGCCCCGAGGAGAGCAACGTTAAATATTGCTGTGGCCCTGGCAGCGGACTTAAAGGACATTCTGGTGAAGTAGAGCGGCGCTGGCTCTGGAAAAATTGGATTTGCACATCAGTTGAGCCCAAAGCAAAGATTTAATCATTCCAGGCAGAGAGTAGACATCTCAGGCTTTAAAGCCAAGTTTGAAAAGGCTACCTGCCCTTTTATGAGAGGAAAAATAAGGTTTGTTTAAAGGATGATATTTGACCGAGCCACAAAGTAGCAGAACCGAGGTTATAAATGAGATTCCACTAGTGGGACAAAGGCAATTACCAGATTGCACAAACCTTTTAGAAAATATTTGCATTACTTGGACTTTAAATAACGCAAAGAAATCCAAGCGCATTAGAAGTTCCCGCTCAAATGGCATGATCCTATTAATCGTCCTTGTGCAGGAGTTTGACTCAGAGTAGACAAAGCCAGGGTTGATGGAACCGACTCAGATTAGCTGTTCTAGAACTGAAAACTCGGAGTTTCTCATCTCGGGTCCAATTTCAGAGTTTGTTTAACTTTGATGAAGGGGGGAAAACAGAAACACCAAACCAAAAGAACATGAGCACGAACATGGAGACAAAAGTTAGAAAAAGTTACTAAATGAAGATAGTTTTTAGGATTAGTTTATGACTAGTTATAACCCCGAAAAAATCAGGGATATTATGGAATCGCCATCGCCGCTGCCGTGTCCGCCGCAGATCCTCCCTTTTAGCGCGAAAAATATTTCATTGACCATTTTCAGATTTTAGACCCACATACACCTTAGTTTGAGGAAGAACTGGGATATTTTGGGGAAAGTTCGGTTGAATAATTCCAACAGTAGACGGGGCTTTATCTCCAATAATTGTCAGGCCATAATTTCTAAACCGTTGGTCCGATTTAGACCAAATTTGGTGCATTTGAATCAACTCGGGGAGTTTTATCTTGAGTTCATTGTGTTTCTCTTTTTGAGTTCAAATTTAACTCACTAGGGGGATCTTTATTTATGAAAAATACTGTGGACATGACTTCACATCTAATTTAAAGGGTTCAATCAGGGGGATTGTTTGTACAACAAAGGGGATCGGGGTCTTGCGATATACCCCTGCTGTTGGGAATGACGTTTTTAAACAGAAATACAATATAATTCAATACTTTAAATAAACAAATGTACATGGTCTCATAACAGTTTGTCATAATGGCACCTATTTACTGAAACTGCAACTCCAGTAGCTCCACTCTGAGGTCTGTTTATAAAGTTAAACGATGAGGTCGCACCATAAACTATGATGGATGTTTTGGATGTAAGTTGCCCTTCCTTTGACTAATCAGGAGGTTATTTACAGCCGGTCTGATCAATATTGCAGTCTCTACTGGTGATTTGCAATAAACCCAACACATCCTTCAAATGAGACCGGTTATATTTCATGCTGACTGAATATTGGAGGTTTTATAAGCATTTTAATTATTTGTGTAGTCTCTGTATCTCAGAGTTGGCATGTTCAAAATGAGTGCTTGAGTACGTGCCTCTGAATGGTGGAGGGAGGACGCCAGTGCAACATATGGCTTTGTTTAGAAAATGCCTTTTTTGTTTGGAATGGCCAGACGGAGAGAAACAACCCTGAAAACAAAGCCAAGTCCTCGGAGGCAAACCAACGGGAAATGTGGGTCAGCGCAAGCAGAGTCAAAGAAGAACTGAGGAAAGCAGCCTCTTAGAATCCGAACGACCCATACTATCATCGTAGGTTTTCATTACTATACATCATTTCCTTTATTTCAAAACCCAAACCTCACTGTTTGTCAATGATGCGAAAATATTCAGGTAAAATCGTTGTTTCTTAAGCAGTAATTATATCACCAAAAAACTATTTTATGGAATCGTTGTCGCTGCCGCCGAACCCTTGTGTTAGCGCGATATCTAAAAAAACGTTGATGATCCAATGTCTTGGATCAATTTTAAATTTTAGACCCATAGAGAACATAGTATGAGGAAGAACTGGAGTGTTTTTTGTGAAAATTCTGTTGTATATTTCAGACACTAGGGGGACCTTTATCTCCAAAATTGTCAGGCCATAATTTTTCCACCATTGGTCTGATTTAGTCAATATTTGCTTTTATACGAGATGTATCATGTAAATACGTAACATTTTACTCTTCTAGTTCATATTTTACTCAGTAAGGGAAGCTTCCTTTTTTATTTTATTTTTTTTTATAGAAAACACTGGACATAACTAAAAAAATATTTCATGGATCATTTTCAAAAGTTATACCGAAATAGACTTTAGTGCGAGGAAGAACTGGATAGTTTTTGGAAAATATCAGTTGTATCTGTCCGACACTAGGGGGAGCCGTGTCTATGAAAGTTTTCTGAACCTAATTTCTCAACCGTTGGTCCCATTGATTCATGTTAAGGAGATATATCTTGTATAAAATGTGGATGAGGAGGCGTTTCAATAAAGGTCCGTAGAGCCGGGGAAATTTAAGTAGTTTTATCACCTCTATTACCAAGGAAATTATTTTTTTACCGGCACCTGTTTGTCTGTTAGTAGGATTGCACAAATATGACACATTTATTAAACTTGTTGAAAGGGCATTGGACTACATATAACGAAGGACATGGGTATATGGCAGGGAATAGTTTCTCCATTTTTTAGTGGATCTGGATTAAGGGGCCACATATTTCTTAACACTGAAAGTTTTTCCACCATCAGTTTGACAAAAACTACCAGACAGATTTGGTTGAAACCGAGCATGTGCTTAAATGAAGAATTTCTTTTTATAATGATGAATTTATTTATATAGCAAACACATTTTTAAGACATAATATGTGGCATAAGACAGGGAAAGACACTAGAAAATTCAAAACCAGAAAAAGCACTCAGAGAGCACAAACCTCCACCAGAGCCCTACAGTACTACTGGTTAAGGAGAATTTCATGCAGATTTCTCCATTAATGTCTTCTACTGACAACTCCAACAAACTCTCAAACTCTTATTTGAGTATCTGGCTGCTCATCTTCAGCGCCTTCCACTTCAGCGTCTCTGTCTAACCCAGTGAACCCTCAACGGAACTTCGAAGGAATGGAAGAAACACATGCAGCAATAGCCCAAACCCCACACCGCCAATTTTTGAATTTCTTTTTCCAAATGGCTTTGTTTTGGGGTTTTTTATTTTATTTTAAGTGCTGCGACACACATAACTTCACCAAAATTGAATGATCTTTAGGATATAAAAAAATCTACCTCTTGGTAAATTTGCATGCAAATTCATCCTGTAGTTTCTCTTAAATCTTGTTAACATCAAACAAACAGACATCAAATGCACAGGGTTGAAAACATAAAACGCTTATATACAAATAAAAACAATTAAAAAAAAAGACAACATCCCACAAGGCAAAGACAAAGATAAAAAAAAGAAAAATGAGGATCACGTCAAAGCTACTCAAGGCTTTAAGCGAAAAAGAGGTCACTGATTCAGAGCCTAATCTCTGAGGTAGATCGGTACAAAGGGTTGGGGTTGATTTTTTTATACTGTCTTTAACATTTCAAGTATCCCAAGGGTAGGCATTTTAATGGTCCAGTTCTTTTGTTGGAGTTTTGAAAGGGTTTAACTTAATCAAAAGGGGATTGCTGGGTCTTCTCAGCAGATGGCCCCTCTAGTTTCGCTAATTAAATTCACTCCTCAGAGTCAGAACTTTTTTCAACAAGATTAACCAGTAGATCAGGAACATGGAAGAGAAAACCAGCATGTAGAAGCAGCATATTTGCATGTCTAGCTTGTGAATGAATGGTTTATTTCCACTAAACCAGAGTTGTTGAATGCTGGAACAGTGGAAAGATGGCTTCTTATGTTGTTTCTGTCAAGTTGTGCAGTCGGTGTCGTGTGCTTTATGACAAATTAACTCAACTCAACTCATATTGTCATTCAACTACAACCACATTATATAAATGAATAAAATAACGTTTCTCGCGAACCATTAAAACAGCACGACAAAAGACTCAGACATGCAAACATGAAAGAATGCAAAAGACTAAGACGGGGAAACATCAAGTAGTATAAAAGACTCAGACACGCAAACATCAAAAAAACTGTGTAAAAGACTCAGACACGCAAACATCAAAAAGTGCAAAAGACTCAGACAAACAATAAGAAGGGATGACAGTATTACTGTGCCTGAAGCAGACAGGAAGTGACAGAATTTAGATAAGAGGTAACTAGAGTATGCAGGTAAAGTGACAATGTACCATGACCGGTTGTTGGTGTCACAATGGCTGGTTGGAAATTTTAAGATATCATCCCATTGGAATGTAAATTGAAATACCTTATGATCAAAGCGCCTGACCTTTCTTAGACCCCCTGGAGAGCTGGTCTTTTGAGACTTTTATATCAGTTCCACCTTCAGGAAGTGCCTCAGCCATCCATCACTCAGAATTCTCATAGGCTCAACCTCAAACTGAGTTATTTATAGTACATCCAATGTATGCGCTGCATGACTCAAACCCGTATTGATTCCGATTCATGAGGAAACTTAAAGCTCCTTCATGAGTGATCAGCCAGTGGAAAAAAAAAGGCCTGTTGTTTTTTTAATTGTGATTGACATTTTATATAATGGCCATCAATAAGATGCACGAAAAACAAAAACATCCTGGGTACCTCATCCTCTGTCACGGCACCCACTATAAATCAGAAGAAATGCATTATGGTAAGGGAAGATACTTTTTTTGGGCAGTTATTAATCTAATATTGCAGACAATCTAAATGTAACATACGATGATAAATTGTTTGTTTTTAAATAATGAAAAAAAAAAGAATGTGACTTCCAAAGTTATTTCATGATGACATTTATTTATTTCAAGGTATTTAGTTGATTTTAATTAGATTAGCTCAACCTTTTGGGAAAGCATGTTTTTTTTATAAACAATTTGACCCTTATTAAACATGTTTGTTGTTTTTGTTGTTGTTGTTGTATCGAGTAAGTTTTATTATGTAAAACCAAATCTTGTTGAACGGGACTTTCTCATCAGCCACAGTTAATGCTGAACATCTGCACACCTGCAGAGGTGTGCTGGTTTTCATTCCGCAACTGGTACAAAATATGATGTTAGCAAAATGGCCTACAAAATATTAGGCAAGTTATAATGTTATGGCTTACTGGTTCAACTCTAAAATGAGAAATTAGCAAAATACAAATGGGTCTAACTTGGTTGAAAAGGCGCATGTTTGAATTATAAATGAGGATCTCAAGAAGAATCTCATCAGTGTAAATGGATTAAGTCTGTTCAGATCTTAAATTAGGAACCGCTCTCACTGCAGGTCACATTAATATCAATCCTTCTCCCATCATTGAGAACCCATGAGCCTCAAATAGTCAGGCTCATTTTGGAGCTGGAGCTATGACAATTAAAACAACAATCACACAATTATTGTTAATTGGCTTTGCTGAGAGAGAAATTAGCATTTTAATATATATTGTTCATCCATTACCATTCTAATTAAAAATTACAGGTAAAAAGTTTCCGTTCAGAAGCTTTATATTCACACTCTTTTTTTTTTTGAACGTGTGTTTTTTGGAGATTCCACAGCACTGCAGAGCTTTACAGCCTCATTGTTCTGGCTTTGTGGATCATTGACTGTTTGCTTTACTCACCGCTCCCCTTTCCAGCAGCAGCAGGTGAAAAACTGACGATAAACCTGCAGAATGCCTCCTGTCCAGGACCGAAAAGTTATCAGTGAGTGAGACGCAACATTAAAGAGACTCAAATTCTCTCAAGCCCAAACAGCCAGCGACGGACTCTGGTATACAAGGACTAATATGTTTATTTGTTCAGAATGTGGAGATGATATCTATGTAATTTTGGATTTTGAGGTGGTGAAAAATCATAGTGCATACCCACAACCGTTGCATGGGCTGGGTTCCACTACACACAGCTAGGACCCGCAACCGGTAGTGCCAGTAGGACCCAGACCCCGCCTACTTCTGAACATGCATTGATAACCTGTGTCAACAATTAAACAACAACTAAATCCGGCGCTTGAGACGATATCCAATTTCTATAATAACCAGTCCTCAGGTATACAGCACAAACATCACGATACTACAAATCCCAGAATGCACCACCATAGTCGGTGCGTCAATCAGGAGCGCCAGTGTTTCTCTCCGCTCCTCTGTTGTTAGATATCAGCTTTTATCCAGTCACTCTGATAAACTTGAGGTCAATCCTTGAAGAGATGATACGATGATGAGGGGATATAGAGGAGGAAAAAATTTTGAACGCTAAATAATAAACCTATTAGTAATACGCACGCGTGCGTCAGTAAATAACGCTCATTTTAACAAAGGGGTTATTCAAAGTTCCTTTGTGTTGATAATGTTAACCGAAAAATTATTGATTTGGGATGTAATTTGTAAATTGAGAAATATAGTCTTTCGTATTCGTGTTCGAGTTTCTTTTCGCATTCGTATGAAAAGAAACTCTTTTATTTGTTCAGAATTCATAAAATGAGTAAATAAAATAAGAATAAAATAGACATAATACCGCAAATTAAACGTGGCCAATTTGACTCGTGTACGGCCCTCGACGTTGTCTACATCTTTGATTTTGGCTCCCCTCTGTGATTGAGTTCTACACTCCTCTGTCCAACGAGATGGACGGTGCGTTCAGGTGCGGTGAATTCTGGCCTGGATTATCATGCCATAATGTCCTCTCCAATGATGGAAGTCACACAGAGACCTCAGTTGGGATGTTGGGAAAATTCGGGAAGTCCTTTGCAAATGGAGTATTTTTTTTTGGCTTATGTGTTTTTCCTCCAACTGTGCATCAATCAAAGATCCCACAGACTGTAAACACATCTTTACATGATTTGCAGAAAGCTGTGGTTTTCACTCAATGTTTTCCCTCAGTGATAGAGGTCGAATCATGCCATCCATGACTCCTGCAAGACGTGGACGACATTAAAGATCTTAGAACTGCTCCTTTGTTACCGAGGCAACAGAAACATCCTGCAAAACTGGAAGATGGAAGCCTTCTCACACAATCCTCAGCACCTCAGCACCTCAGCAACTCGGCCCATTACGGTTAACTGCATGTTGAAGTTCCCGATCAACTTGATGGTGAATTGGAACTGATTGTGGAGCAGGGATTTGGGGCGGCGTCCATTTAAAGTCCGGTCTACACTTCCTGAAACACAAGACGAAGAGGCGGAGGTGGTCATGTGATCGCTTCAGTTTGTGTGTGTGTGTGTGTTTTTGTAAGCAGTACAACTCCTAGTTTTAAATGGATTTTAATCCACAGATACATAGATAGAACTGTATTATGCTGATGCTACTTTGCCTTTCATTGGCTTGGTGTGAGTTCTTTTAAGTTCTCTCGCTGAGGAGGAGGGACTATGTGAGACATATCATCATGGTCAGCCAGTCAGGGGCAGAGTGGGGTGGGCCATGGTATATTCATAGAAGGATTTTGAAATTCTCTCGCAAGAGGTGTGTTCTCTCTTGGTATCCTTGAAGTCTTAACACCATTATTTTTGCTCTGACTGGAATTCAACCTGAGTGCAATGTTGGAGGGGGAGCAAACATTTGGATTGAATTGGAAAACAAAACAAACAAACAAATAGAGGGTGAAGTCAGTATAACATATCATTTTAATGATAAATGTTAGTGGCTGGGATATATAAGACAGCAAGTGAACATTTTGTCCTGCGGTTGATCTGTTGGAAGACGAAGAACATGGCGAAAGAATCTCTAGATAGGACCAAATTGTGAAGGCCAGGTGACTTGATCAGAACATCTCCAAAACTGCAGGTCTTAGTACCCACCAAAGCGGGAAGGAGGAGATACTAGTGAACCAGTGAATGGGTCACGGTTGCTCAAGGCTCATCGATCCACATGGGGAGCCATGGCTAACTCTTGTTGTCTGATCATACAGAAGAAAGGTTAGTCCTGGTTCTGACAGAGATGTCAGAACACACACTGTATCATCGATTATTGGCTAGAAAAAGGGGACCTACACAATATCAAGTGGACGGTGGTAATATTATGGCTGAGCGCTGTACTTTTGTTCAGTCTTTTTCCGCTCGGATCGATTAACACAGATGTTACTTAATGCGTTTAGAAGGGACCAGGTTTGTTGACGGCTTTGTTTACTTGTCAGCAGTGAAGTTAAAAGACCTCGGAGAAAAAATCCACTCAGACAATCTGAGTGTCATTGAAAACTCACCGGCGAGGCTGGCTTTTCATTCTCATTTTAAACCAGCCTCCCAGGTCTTCAGAGCCCGGGAGGAGACAGCTGCCAATTCAGACCGGCTCGCCTCTCGTCGGTGATGGATGAGGCTGCCTCCGTCTCTCACCTTGCTGATGTAATTGAGGCTTCGGTTGTTGTCACACCACGGCGATCGCGCTCATAAAGGAAAAGGCACAGAAAAATGTTCCCAACTTTAAGGAGGGACAACTGTAAACAAAGTTCTGCCTTTGAGTTTTGGCTGCTAGTGCCTCAATTCCTCAACCTTTACTCACATCTTCATTGAGGACTTCATTGATCGAATCTGAAGTTTGACTGAAATAATGAGGTTTCTGTAAAAAAAAAAAAAAAAAAAGGATGAAAAAAAGCTCCCCATAGTGAGTAAAATATGAATTATTAGAGTAAAACAAGATAAACCCAAACTAGATCACTTGTTAAGTTGATTCATATGCACCAAATTTGGACCAAATTGGATAAAAGTTTACAAAGTTGTTTCAGAAAAACAGTGATTTTGTTGAAAAGGTCTCCCTAGGGAGTAAACTAGGAACTGATAACTTAAATATGACATATTGCAGGTAGATCTCATTGACACTATAACATCATACCGCCTCCTCCTTCCCCGGACTAAGCTCAGCACCATGGGTGATCGGGCCTTCTGTTCTGCTGCCCCTCGTCTGTGGAATGCCCTCCCTGACCATCTGA
>VRLP01003576.1:0-61920 GCA_009660295.1 Lophius piscatorius | reverse complement strand
CGGGCCTTCTGTTCTGCTGCCCCTCGTCTGTGGAATGCCCTCCCTGACCATCTGAGGGCTCCACAGACGACTGACACATTTAAAAAAGGACTTAAAACTTTCCCTTTTAGCAGAACCTATAACTTTAATTAACATTGCTGCTTGTTGGTCAGGTTTTTATATAATGGTTATTATATTTTTATCTGCTTTTACTTTGTAGCACTTTGAGATTTGAAAGTAAATAAATTAAATGTATTATTATTATTATTATTATTAGTCAATAATGTATGTCTGAATATATCAAACTTTGTCTGTTTCCTTCTCAGAGAGGAAGATCAACTCTGAGGAGGACCTCATCATCCTCATTGATGGTCTGAATGAGGCAGAGTTCCACAAGCCCGACTACGGAGACACTATTGTGTCCTTCCTCACCAAAACCATCAACAAGTTTCCTCACTGGCTCAAACTGGTGGTCACAGTCAGAACAACATTACAGGTAGAGGTCACAGGGTCAGCAGTCACAAGAATCCAAGACGCTCGCATTTAATATCTCGGTTTATGTTTATTATTACTATTGTTATATTTTAATCTTCTCCCTTTACCTTTCATTCATGCAGAATTAGTGAGAGCAAGTTATACTCTATGCTTTACCTATATATATGTATGCTGATGGGAGATGTATTGACTGATTTTCTGAGAATGGGTCTCTGACTGTGCTCGTTCAGGAGATCGCAATTGCTCTACCATTTCACCGCATCTCTCTGGACGGCCTGGAGGAGAACGACGCCATAGACCAGGACCTTCAGGGCTATATCCTGCACCGTATCCACAGCAGCCCGGAGATCCAGAACAACATCTCGCTCAATGGCAAGATGGACAACACCACATTCGGAAAGCTCAGCGCCCACCTCAAGGCGCTAAGCCAGGGCTCCTATCTGTACCTCAAGCTCACCTTTGACCTCATCGAGAAGGGCTACCTTGTTCTCAAAAGCTCCAGCTATAAGGTACGGGTCTCAGGGGACACATGGGGGAGTTTAAAGGTGTTTGTGCAGAGAGAAATTTGAGGCAGAGATGGTGCATGAGTCGAAAAGAACATGCGCCGCTAAACGTAAAGCAACTTTGTTCTTGTAGTTTGGCTCACGGATTCGTCTTGTAAAAACACCTCAGCAATTGGAGCTTTTAAAGTATTTGATAACTTCCCAATTTGTCCTTTTATGTCATAATTCATGGAAATCTGAACACGTGGATATGATACACATGTTGTTATATTAAACGTGACTTGCACATTGTGATATGACTCCAGAACCATCACAAGTATATATAGAAACTTGTAGTAGCTAAGTAGGCTTACTTTTAATGTTGAGAATATGAAATAAAGTTAATATATATATATATATATATATATATATATGGTGATGAAATTGAGCATAAGTTGTCGTCCATAACACAATTTCCTTATCCTGCTTTTTATTTGAATCGCTTTACCCACTCTATACACACGCATTGCAGTGACAAAAGGAGTCGGCAGCTTAGAATAATTTTTGTTAAACACAGCAAACAACCAAGCAACAAACTAATTACTTTGCTTCTGAAGGTAGCGGGCAACTGATTTAACAGAGTGAAAGGGGTTGAATACTTCTATTTTTCATTTTTCAAATTCTTTAAGGGGCAAATCTCATTCAAGTCCCTTGCAGTAATTCATTGAAATAACAATTGTGGTAAATTAAAAATTACGATTTGAAAAGTATTATTATTCAATTCTTGGTCAGTAAAATAGCGGATTTATTTGGGGGGGGGGGGGCGTTGAACCCTTATACAGGGCGATGTATGCATGTCAGATTCTCACCAGAGGCTGAGCTGTCAGGAATTCACACACTGTAGCCGAGACGCAGGAACACAACTCAGACTCCGTCAGCAGTTAAAGCAGTTTATCAGAGCTACCACGGTTGGAGGCTGGAGGCTTTGAATATTGGCGTTCAACTGTGCTGAGGAAGAAGGGTGAAAAAACAACAAAACATTCATTTGAGAACAGGGATCTGAGGAAAGATCGACCGCAAAGGTTGACAGACATCTGACGGGTGTGGACGTAGCCGCCAGGATTATTTACTGCAGGACTAGATTGGAGAGTGGAGATGGGTGTGGCGAGGACAGGCCTGCGCATTCGGTTGCAGCCACAACCGCACACAAAGACTGAGACGAGGGAGGGGGAAGGAGAGAGGAAAAGAGAAGATTCCATTAACAGAAGAGTTACTTGAGCCACCTAAAAGTGTAATCCTAGAATTGCAACCCAAATTGTGCAGGGATTAGACGAGATGTTTCCCTTTTTAAGCATTTGACACTGTTTGCAAGTGTGAGACGCTTGGCACGCTAAATAGTACATTGATGGGAACATTTGAGTGCCGTTCTTGTTGACACAGACAGATGGGAGTTCTTGCTGTTTAATCAAGTCCTCAGTTTTAAGTCTGGCGCTGAGGCACCTGTAGTCAGAGAAATTAAGTTTATAGACACTGTAGGGGGGAGTGGAGTCTCAGTGCTAAACTTGCCGATGCCCATTTCTTTCCATACGGCAGAAGAAAGGCATTAGTTTAATGAGCCTTTTTTTTTTTGACCACTTTCACTGGATGTCACTCACCTGGGCTGCTGCTGTGTGTGTGAAAGCGCGTAAGTGAGAGAATACTTCAATCACAAAAATCACTCTCTATTCTCAAATATAAAGAAAAGGGCAACACTTTTGGTGATTCAAAATTGCAGTTGCGGCTTTTGAAATCCACTCCTGTGCGATTTCGTTTTGGTGATTGCATGCACTCAATCACCAAAACGATAATAGAAATCTAAATAATAGATTGGATCTGCGTACCCCTTGGATTGAAACAAGCCCTTTCGGTGGTAAAGGTTTGAAAAATTAGACATTAGGGCAGATAAATGGGGGGGATTTGGGTGGATGCCATGGTTCTATGTAAGGGAGTGCTCATTGTGTCAGAATTTGAAAAAATACATGATGTGTTCATGATATGAAAAGGCAACACTTAAGATGCATTTTAATGTCTTCCTGCTCTCCGATATGCTTTATGTAAAAGCAGTTTCATAAAATCTCCTTTTTAACAGTCTCAGCCAAACACCTCTTTGATGTACAATACAGCTGAATGGCTTTAGCATGCATTTCATAATGAAATATTTTACCCCACGCACCGAGCTTCATTTAATTTCATGTATTCAGAAGTGCTTCCAGACTCCATAAAAAGTGACAACTTCTAAATTCACGTTCTATTCTCCCAGGAAGACCACACAGAACGGTTGAAGACGCACCATCCAAACGCCATTTATTATTTATATTCTGTAGATGCGATCCAAAGGATTTCAGCATCGGGTTCTCTCTCTCCGTCCTCAGGTGGTTCCTGTCAATCTGGCGGAGGTTTACTTGCTGCAGTGCAACATGCGCTTCCCCACACAGTCCTCCTTCGAGAGGGCGCTCCCTCTGCTCAATGTGGCCGTGGCTTCGCTTCACCCGCTGACGGACGAGCAGATTTATCAGGCCATCAATTCGGGTTCGCTGCAGGTACGGATGCAAACAACGTACAAGAATATACAGACGTTTTATTAACTTATTTATTTATTTTTTTCACCGTTTAATACATACCTATGGGGAACCTGTTAACATCTACTTACTAACAATTACACAGAGACACATCTTTTTCATCAACAAGAATAACAGCAGAAGAAAAGAGAAAAATACATAAATGAATGAGAAATGTGTTTCGGGTTGGGAAGCATTTCAGGTTGGCTTGTAAAATGAATTCTTCTTATTCCTGCTCAGACATTCGGATATCTCAAGCATTTCATAAGAATTGGTGTATCATTAAATGTATTTTAACAGATTATTTTTATATTATAAATTGTAGAATTTATGAGGCAGCTTCTTGCTAATCTGTGATTTGTCTTTAAAACACAGTAAGTTGTTGACCCATTGCATGTTATCACACATTTATTTAACGTATTCCTGCACACTCAAAGGGCATGAAAGCATGTCTACACATTAACCGTTTGTTTCCTAGTTTGGGACAGATTTAACTCTTTTGCATCACATTTCTTCTTAATTTGTGTGAGGAGGACAGAACTCAGCTGGAAACATTCCATATCATGTACTTCTATCTACCCATCATCATTAATATTTGATTCAAAATCTGATGAGAGCTGATGGGTGGTATCATCACTGTAATTAAAATCCGATCAATCCCCTCACACAGACTCCTCATGATGCTAATTAACACATTTTTGTTTTGAAAAAACCTAATAGTTCATGAGTTGTTGTAAAGTTAGAAAATAATTTGAGTTATTCGATGTGAAGAAGCGTCACTAACAAATAACAATGAACCTCTGTATGCGGCTGCAGGGCACACTTGATTGGGAGGATTTCCAGCAACGTGTTGACAACCTGTCAGTCTTCCTGGTGAAGAGGAGGGATGGCACCAGGATGTTTGTTCATCCCTCCTTCAGGGAGTGGCTGATCTGGAGAGAAGAAGGAGAAAAGACAAAGTTCCTCTGCGATCCGAGGTGAGGGAGTTCGACACTGTGAAGGGAAAATTGATCGCATCATACTCCTAAAGGATTCTTTAATGTTTTTAAAGAGTTTGAACTCTCCTGCCTGGAGTTATTGAGGGGGAGTTTCACAAGAAATAAATAGATTAAGAAACTCAACTTGTTTCCGAAGGGACACAGAATCTATGGATTTGATATTGTATGCTGATATAAAACGACATTGTTTACAATCTTTGGATACACAACCTTATTCAAAAATGATCTCTGTCAATAAGAGTCGGAGGAGGTCATGCGATAGTAGCTGTTTGTGCTTGACTGTGTGTGTGCTTTTGCAGGATAGCTTATAAAGTTTTAATGGATTTTCATTACATTTTTTTGGAAAGGTGGATCCACGGATATGTGACACTTAATTAGATTTGGAGGCTTTCTGGAAGGCATTTTTGAAGATGGTCTGGATCCATTTTTTCTTCTCAAATCCCATTAAGCAATGCCATGATGTCATCACATTCCCTTCTATGGTGCCGCCTTAACCCTGCATGCCAAGACAACTAGAGGCAGAGTGGTGGCGCGATAGTAGAATTCATGAATTGGTCTGGCCCTCGGTTCCCTTCTAGTTTGGGGTTGTGTTTTTTGCATCCACCAATAAGAGTTGGAGGAGGTTGTGTGTTTTGGTGCCATTTGGTTTTGCGTTTTTGTTTGTTTATCGGCAGTAAAGCGCTAAAAGATTTTAACAGATTTAATTAAATTTTGTGGAAAGATGGATCCTGAGAAGCAGAACAGGTGCTTAAATTTTGAGGCTTTTCTGGGAGATAGTATGGATCCAGGTTTTTTTTTTTTTATGAATCCTACCTACAGCATATTCTACCCTACTACCTCACCTACATGAGAAGTAGGTGTCATCGTCAAGCCAAGCCAAATAGAGCTAAATTGTGGTGAGTCATGAGGCTGCCATAGGCGGATTTGTAAAATTTGCTTGGCTAAGACTGCTCTAGAGTTCATCTAACATCCCAGAAAACGAGTTTATATACTCAACCATGACTGTGTCATTAATCAGACTTTTACTTGAACCTGCATTATAATGAAAGCTTGTTTCACATCACAATGTGACGCTATGATCTGAGGAGTCGTTCTTAACTACAGAATGTCTGTGTTTCATCTTCGCAGGAGCGGTCACACTCTGCTCGCCTTTTGGTTCTCTCGGCAGGAGAACAAGCTGAACAGGCAGCAGACCATCGAGATGGGCCATCACATTCTCAAAGCACATATCTTCAAGGTATCCTACCATTTGTGTCCACATGCATCTGTACACACAACACACTTGCTCCAAAGTCGTGAATATTTACACTATATTTTAAGGGTCTCAGCAAGAAAGTCGGGGTCTCCTCATCAATCTTGCAAGGCCTGTGGGTCTCCTACAGCACAGAGGGCCTTTCAGCTGCACTCTCTTCACTCCGAAACCTGTACACTCCCAACATCAAGGTACCGGCATGGAATATTTATAAATGTTGTTGGCCTAATTTGTTTCATCTAAAGGTCTTTGCTTTACTTTTTATTCTCTTCATTCTTCATTCTGCGTTATTTTTCTTTTGTGTGTGTCTAGGTGAGCCGCCTGCTGATGATGGGCGGGGCCAATGTCAACTACCGTACCGAAGTGTTGAACAACGCACCTGTCTTGTGTGTCCACTCCCACTTGGGCTACATGGACATGGTGGCTCTGCTGCTTGAGTTTGGCGCTTCCGTTGATGCTCCATCTGAGAGCGGCCTGACGCCGCTAGGCTACGCCGCCGCTGGGGGACACATGGCCATTGTAACTGCTCTTTGCCGCAGGAGAGCCAAGGTGAGTCAAGCAATGGCATTGGCAGAGTGAGAAATGTGCTGTGTGTTCCCTGCTGTTTGCTGTCCTGATTAAATCTCTGTTCTGTTAACAGGTGGACCACCTAGATAAGAACAACCAGTGCGCCCTAGTTCATGCCGCCCTGAGGGGACACATGGAGGTGGTTAAGTTCCTCATCCAGTGCGACTGGGGTATGGGGCAGCAGCAGCATTCGCCACAAACACAGCAACAGATGGCCTTCACCAAGAGCAACGCAGTCCAGCAGGCCCTGATTGCCGCAGCTAGTATGGGATACACAGAGGTACAACCGGGAAAGTAAATTGAAATTAGTCTGATCATCATGCTCTCCAGTGTGACAGGATCAATATTTCAGCCAAAATTAGACCCTCTGAATGATAAGTGACTTTCAGCAAAATGATTAAGTCCTTACAATGAGCTCCTCTATATAACTCCTCTAAAACTAATGTGGGCTTTTTTTTGAAGTGCTGATGGATTTATGATAGGTTTGGTGATGTTGTAAAATATGTTATTAATAGCTTACAACAAGACCAGCTGCCAAAGCTGTTCATAATGTAGGCAATTTGAGATCCATGAAGATTCAAGCAGCAGTAAAATGTTGATAAATGGTTAAATTTGTCATGACTGAATGCACCGTTGATGCTGTGCACATTTAATTTTGTCATATAATTTACTCTAAGTGAATTTGCAAAACACATATAAACGTTTAGAGCACCAGAATCTCACCAGGATGAGTGAGAATGTACTTTGGAAGGACCAGGACCATTAAACTCATTCTTTGTTATTACCACCTTCATGTCCTATCCCTGCATATTCTTATTTGTAAGGTTAATTTTTCGTCAGCTTCCTTTTTATCTAGTTTTTTTCTTTGCTCCCAGAAGTTATTCCTACTGCCTTCCCTTAATTCCATACTGTATTTGGAAAAAGGTCATTTAAATATGGATACCTGGATTAGTTGCAAAATTACCTGAGCTTGTATCATGAGAGGAATTTAAAGCCATGTTATATCACCTGGATGCAGGGACATTTTTTTTGTAGATTATATAAAACCTTATTATATGATGTTAGGGACTTGTTAAAGTTACACAGATCAGCATTAGCATTAAAACGACCAGGCTAATATGGTTTTTGGTGCCAAAAACAGCTTTATGATACTCTTTGTTCTGGGACCGTTTTATCAGAACTGGTATTAACTTTATCAGTAATAAGTGCTACAGTAGATCTTTTTTGGATAAACAGCACAACCTTGTTCATCAGTTATCGGATCCCTCCTAGATTCTTTTTTTTTTTCCTGCTTTCAACACTTACATTTTGAGAACAAAATGTTCACTTGCACCCACCTGTCACTGGTTATAATGTTGTGGCTAACTCGTGTATTTGTCCGTTTAAAAATAACATGGAGATTGATCTGTGTGCTGTCTCCCACCAGATCGTGTCCTACCTGCTGGACCTGCCAGAGAAGGATGAAGAGGAGGTGGAGCGGGCTCAAATCAATAACTTTGACACATTGTGGGGAGAGACAGGTGGGAATATCTGCTTTAGCACCAATGAAACCTTACATTCATTATCGACGTATGGCTGTGAGTACGTAATGGTTCAGGATCTAAACTCCCTGGAGAAATGAAGAGATAAACTCCAGATTGTCCTGAGATATGCAATTCAGACATTGTTGTTTTTCTTCTTGGAGTGTTTTAGTCTTACTGTGTGAGGCAGAGCGCTGCAGTGCGGATATAAGACATCGTTCTTGAATGTCTGCTACTGCGTCAGAAGCTGATGGCAGTGCAGTGGTGTCATTGGAGCACAGACAGGGCTGGGCTCACCCAAAGGAGGGGGAAGGGAGGAAGGATGAGCTGAATTGACTAGTCTGATTGCCCCGTGGCTGGGTGTTGAAAAATATAATGTAACAGAGCACCTTATTGCTATTAAGCTTCATTGTGATCATTATTTCCTGAGCTGCAGTGCTGGAAAAGCTGCTTCTCACTCTCAGCTGAGGAGAGGCATGTACTCACTCAGCTGTATTTTCAATACGCATAAGAACGAAGTTCTGTGAGATGATTTCTAATTGTTGTGTTACTGGCTAGGTCGACTGCAAATTATTTACAACAACCAGAGGCGGCGTATGTATGTGTGCATGTGCTGATATTCTTAAAGGGCCGTGAAGATCAAAATGTGTTGTATGTTGACCGACCCTTACATAGTAGTAACATACCTGTGAGTCCTGACTACATTACAATATATAAATTATTGTTATAAATATGGCGAAATTATTATTATTATAAGTATTATTAATAATAAAAGAAGGGCACTGTGGATCAAAGACCTGATACGACATGAAATTAATATGTCATAAAGACATCAAAGCCATAAGTTACTAAAATGGTCATAAATCTTGGAGTATTTAAGAAAAATAAATCAATTTCATTATTCCGTCCCTTAATTCTAAATCACCCAAAACTTTAGTGAGTTCTTCCTCGCTACTTGAACGACTCTTCTTCCAGGTGTCATGCATATCTGTAGAGAAGTTTATGCGTGATAGACAGAAATTGTGGGAAAGGTCCTATCTTGTAACATAAATGTGCGTGACCTCCAGATGACCCTGGTTTTATGTCCCCAATGATTGAGATCAGAATCAGCTTCAGAGATTCAGCATCATCATCCTCCAGGTTGGGTTGTAGTTGAGAGATTGTGGTTTTGATTTGTTTGCTTTGCTTAGATTATTCCAATTATATTACATTATATTACATTTGAAAAGATGTAATGATTATAATTGGATTTCTTTTCATTTCTTCTCTTATTTCTTTCTGCTTACTGTGAGCAAAAAATTAACAATGTGGTCACTTGTAGCGATGGAACGTGTATTGTTGTGGAGTATTCAGCTCTCTATCTCTATTCAGCCAACAGTCTTGGTTCACTCTCACTCTGCTCTCAGTGTTGTTAACAGCAGCAGAGGGAAGCTACATAATATTTGGCAGGTGGTTTTAGTGTTATGGCAAATCAGTGTTATAGGTAACAGCCCTTCTCACCCCTCAGCACAAATAAGCTTCTGATTTCTATGTAGTTTATCCTTGTCATCGCTGATTCCTTGTGTGTTCATGCGTCCAGCTCTGACTGCAGCGGCCGGCCGTGGAAAGCTGGAGGTTTGTCGTCTATTACTGGAACAGGGCGCCGCTGTGGCTCAGCCCAACAGACGAGGCATTGTCCCACTGTTCAGCTCAGTCCGACAGGGGCACTGGCAGGTTGGTTGAATGCACCAATTAGATTTTTGCCATATTATAGTAATTTTGCTTCCTAAATGTGGTAATTAAACTCTGAAAACAAGCGATTTTGGTTTTATGTTCACATAAAACATAAAATTGATTGTACTTGATTGTAATCTCACAAACACTTAAGGGAGGACAAAATGGAGTTGCTGACATGGCGGCTGTGTTTGGGCGTTTCAGATTGTTGATCTCCTCCTCACTCATGGCGCAGATGTCAACCTGGCTGACAAACAGGGTCGAACCCCTCTAATGATGGCCGCCTCAGAGGGCCACCTCAGCACTGTTGAGTTTCTACTGGCTCAAGGTAGGAAAGAAACATGAAAGAGTTGCTGTATAACTTTTTTTAATTTTTTAAATTAATAAAAAGTTGAAATAAAAATCTTTGTCCTTAATGTTCAGAATCTAGTTGTGATGTAAAAAAAAAAAAGCATCAATCAGAACAAGGAGATTTATGCAGGGCATCCTTTTGAATATTTTTGTCAAACATGCCTTCTTCTCTCCAATCACTATGCTATAAATATAGAATATAACAGGAATTAGTGAGGCATGAATCTTTCTTTTCTAATACTTGTCTTAACCAGTCATTCATAAGATCAGAACACACTAATATGAATGAGCATAATTACTGTTTTCAGATTGTGGTAGCAGTAATTACAGACAAATTAAATCAGCAACGTATTCCCAAAATCAAAAAAAAAAAACAGCATCTATGAAATAGCAAAAATCATAAACAAGGCAGAACTCCGAGTAAAATAAACCTTTTTCCCAGGAGCCTCTCTGTCTTTGATGGACAAGGAGGGTCTGACCGCTCTGAGCTGGGCTTGTCTGAAAGGACATCTACCTGTCGTCCGCTACCTGGTGGAGAGCGGGGCGGCCACCGACCACGCTGACAAGAACGGACGCACGCCCCTCGATCTGGCCTCCTTCTATGGTGACTCTGAGGTGGTAAGTGAAAGATGGGGAAAATGGAATCTTTTCAGTGACTAGGGCTGGGTCGTCAACCTCTTGTCTTTAAATTGCTTAACTTTACTTGGATATTTGACCTTCACTGCTCAGGTGGACAACGTTCCTAAATCTGTTAGTACTATGCTGTAAAAAGGTTTTGGAAGCCCTCCTGATTTTCCTCCACTTTAATTGTATTTGTTTTAGGCCATTCTGAGATGCACTTGCTGTTCTGCTTGGGATAATTATCTTCTGCCTCATATTCTCCAAAATATGTGAATGTAGTCGTTGTGGTGTTGTTGCAAAATTCAGAAGAGTCTTAATATTCTCCTGAGTTAGCGGCGACCTTCATCTTGCCACTCTTGCATGGATGACATATTTACCATTATTTTTCAAATAGTAGAGTGATGAACACTGACATTTATTGAACTGAAAGAGACCTGAAGGTACTGGCGGGTGTTTCCTTTTATGACTTCCTGAATGAGCCTTCACACTGTGTTCTTGGAGGAATTTTAGAAGGTCAGACACTTCTGTGAAGGTTCACAAAAACTTCCAACTATTCTACATCCGTAGATAATCTGTCTCAGCCTGGATCTGTGAAGCTTTACAAATAGCTTAGGAACCCTTCACAGACTGATGCATTTCAATCACTTTCTTCCTAATGACTTCAGAAATTTTTATTTTTTTATTTTGGCGTGGTTTGCTCCTGGTGAGACTTAGGACCCAACTTCCTGCTTCTGAAAATGGTCTTTTGAAGTGATACAAAAAAAATCCCTTCACATGAAGCTGATTCTGGATTTTTCCGGAAGGTAAAAGGACAGGATGTATTTCAACAGGTTAACTAACTAAATGTTTGTGCAGTAAAACTGTACCAGGCTAAAAATCCAAACAGACTGTCTGTATGAGTAACTTTTCACGTCAAGTATCGAAAGCTAGTCTGCTCAAAGGGCAAATTTGGTCTGAAGTATTTGGCTTCCCTTAATGTCAAGACATTCTGGATTATGGATATTGAAATCAGCGCAAGGATAACATACAAATAAGTCAGGTTTATTTAAAATTTTAACAGCTATCCTCACATTTTTTTGCTTTTCAGGTCCAGTTCTTGGTTGACCATGGGGCATTGATTGAGCATGTGGACTACAGCGGTATGCGTCCTCTGGACAGGGCAGTGGGCTGCAGAAACACATCGGTGGTGGTTGCCCTGCTCAAGAAAGGAGCCAAGATAGGTAAGGGTAGATCGGAAGTCCAAACGTTGGCTTTTCGTTCTGCCAAAGGACTTCTTCTAAATGCAGCATCCACATCCTATAGTAAAAGTTAATTTGCCTGAAATACTATTTGAGATTTTGCTCATTAGTATCACTCCTGATACCAGTTCTTGAGGTAAGCTAGGCTAGAGTTAGACTCAGTACAAACAAATAGGTCATGGAGAATGGTTTCAGAATTACCGTGGTGCTATGCAAAGCTATTGGAACTCCTTCTCCAAACACATCCAACACCGGTCCAATCACTGTCTTGAAATGAACGTTCAATCTTCCCTGATCTCTTCCAGTTGCTCCTGTGCCAACAATGAGAAGTCTTTCTCACACACTTTTGCATATCATCACTTTTGCTTGTCAGAGGTGCTGAATTTTGAAACACAAAATGCACCCTTGGCGACTACTGACGGATGATTTGTTGTTAAGTGTCTTTTAAGCTTTTTTCTGAACTTAAGCTTGGTTCGACCATTTCACACTACATACCATAGCAGTCCTTATAGTATTAATAATAATAATACATTTGATTTATAAAGAACTTTACATTTGGATCAAATCTCACAAGTGCTACAAGGTAAAAGCAGATAGAAGCATCAATAAAAAATATAATAATAATTATATATAAATATGACCAAAAAGCAGCAATGTAAATTATAGGTTCTGCTAAAAAGGAAAGTTTTAAGTCCTTTTTTAAAAGTCTCAGTCGTCTGTGGAGCCCTCAAATGGTCAGGGAGGGCATTCAGAACAGAAGGCCCGATCACCCATTGTGCTGAGCTTGGTCCGGGGAAGGAGGAGGCGGTATGAGTGGGTATAACGGAGGGAACGTGCTGAGGTTAGTTCCAATCCGTTTTTTTAGTAGCCTGTTTATAAGTAGCGGCTGGTTAGTTTTAAAATTTGGGGAAGACGGAAGGAAATTAAATCTTTCTTTAACTACACAAGGCATTTTTTCATGATATTCACAGAAACACAGGGAGAAAGCATGATTGACCCCACTAAATATGAAGCCATACGACATAAAGTTGGGATATCAAAGTGTCTTTTTTTGTCCTCCTGCTGGCCTTGCTGCTGAGCTACCACTGAATGATAAAATTGCAGGCTCGGATGCTGGAGACGTTCCTCTCAAAAACTGTTCAATCTTAGTCACTAACGCAGTATTATTCTGTATGACTCAGCAAGGGACTCATAAATAAAAGTCCCTTGCTGAGTCATACATTGAAAAATGTGACAGGGAAAGTTGGAAATTGGTTTGTGAGACAAACCATAATGATGTTTGAGGTAGGTAATGATCTCCAATTTCATGATAGGATTGGTTTTCTGGGTGGGGATTTTAATTACTCTTATGATGTCAGCAACCTCAGAATATTTTTTGATCGCACCCCTGACGAAGCCAGATGGCACTTCTGGGTTCCACGGCACACCGGGTGAGGACAGCTGTTGGAGAGCTCCGTAGCGTTTTACTGAAATAAGCCATGGATTCCGGTTTATGTCTCCAAGTGGCTTGAACCCCTTCCTGCTATCGTATGTCTGCTGCATCCTGCTGCTTCTCCTCAGCTGTTCACGCCTCTGATGTGCGTGTCTTTATATTCTTCTACTGTTGCTGCTGTGTTGTTTTTCTTTGTTTTCTCTCGCCTCTGTTAGCCTATCGCTCCGGCTATGTCCTAGTTTTTCCCTCTCTTTCACGTGCCTCTGCGGTTGCTCAGGGACAGGTTGTTATAAGCGCTTGCGTATCTGTGTTTTCTACTTTTTTTCTTTCTTTTTTTTGCTGAGGCACTTATAGCCGCTTCTCACTGCTGCTTCTTTTGTGTTCCTCTTCCTCACTTTTCCTTCTCCACTGCCATCACCTGTCTTTCTTACTCACCTCCTTGCTGTTTCTCTCTTGTTTCCTCTGCCAACTCTGCCCCACTTGCTCCGCCCTCCCAATTACACTCTTTCCCTTGCTCATGATCTCCCCCACGCTCACCCAATTCCCCCCTTACCCTACGCCTTTCTCTCCGGCCCCAGGATGTCAGACGCTGCCCAGTCGGCCCCGAGGTAAAGCCAAGGCTGTCGACTTCTCACCCCACCAGGCATTTTGACAGCTCTATCTCCTCTTTTTGTGTTGTCTGTGTCCTTCTAAGTGTCGGCAGGCGAGCTTAGCTACCAAAAATGTTCACATTCAAATTCACAAATGATAACATGCAAAAGTTGTTAGCACTGACAGTGATGCATTCGGGATTGCCTAGAGGTAGATGCTAACGTCCAAGTGGTTAATGACAGCATGCCCGGCCTCCGGCCTGTGATGTCGTATCGAGGTGTTGACCCTCCATTCCACAGATGCATGACAGAAGGCCCTCTGTAGCATTTAGTAGAGATTTAAAAGAAAGTGCATGTATCTAATTCTTCTGTGCCACTGCCACCACAGACTGAGGCGATAAGCCACTCTACTGTGCATCACTCATCCTCCAGACTTTCTCAGTGTCAACTAGGCCAGTCAGCAGCATTCCTATCCTCACCTCCACCTATACCAACAACTCAGAGAACGACTAGCGCTTGCAGATCCCTCCTGCCTGCCTTTTTTATTTGTTTATTCTACCTGCACTGTCACCTTGTGCCAGACCCCTCTTCTTCATCTCTGTAGTGTGTGTACACGTGTCAAGGATCGCTGTTGCGCACAAACAGAAAATACACATCACTCTCAGTCATGGGATTGTGTTTGAGTTCTCAGTCAGCAGACAGTCTGCAGGGATGAGACATTATTTATTGGGAGCTTTTACTGCTCCTCTGTTGCTCTCAATGGCATCCCTGAATCAGTCATTAGGACAAATAATTGCTGTACATTCGCACTTCTTGACAAGACAGAATATGTGTCTCAACTGGAAGACAGGACAGCTTGATTTATATGTTTTTGAACATCTACTCTGGGTTTGCCTGGGCTAAAACATATTTGCAGACAACAGCTACTCTTAATTTGAACAAACAATTCAAGAACAATTCAAAATGTATCTCAGCTGAACTTGAAGAAATTATTGGCAAATAGTCTTTGACCCAGGTGTGATGTCCCACAGCGAGGTCACAGTGTCCCTGAGGTGTCAGAACTGATTTTTGTCGTAGTTTCTCTCTGCTGTGGAATGCCAGTCTTTTCTCCTCCATTCCCCATTTTCCAAACCCATTTTTGGCTGTTGTCTTCTCCCCTGTTATTATTGTTGTGTGTGGTGTGACTCCCAATCGGTCCTTCCCTTCTTCTCCCTCCTCTGCATATTTCTCTGTCTTACTCACTCATTTTTTTCTCCATATGCTCCTTCCTGTGTTACTCAGGTCCAGCCACATGGGCCATGGCCACCTCCAAACCCGACATCATGATCATCTTACTCAGCAAACTCATCGAGGAGGGGGACAGCTTCTACAAGGTCAAACAACAACTTTACAATCTGTAGCTAAGATACAACTTTAATTAATTGTTTAATTGGATGATTAAGAGATATAAATATCAACAACATGTACTGATTTTATATTTTTCTGACTGAAGATACGTCAGATACTTTTTTATGATATGTAATTATGTCGTAAACTACTCAAACTAGCTTAAACAAAGTTTACATAAATATAAAAAGGGGTTTTGCCTTTTGACATTTTGAAGTAGCTACAAATTCTATTTCTTGTGGTTTCCATGGAAACAGCTTGTTCTTGGTGAGTTTGAAAGGAGTTAATATTTTCTGGATCTTATCTCTCACTCTATAAATTCTAGCTTTAAAAAACATAAATCAGCAAATCAGAAGTTCTGAGTGTTCTTCTTTTATGAGAAAATAAAGTATGAGCGGTCCTCCTCTAGTTACTCTACATCACCTGCGTGCTTTAATATTTTCTATTTTCCAAATACAGTATAAACGTCTATCAATCGACTACATACCAAAATACATTTTTTAAATAGATAAAACACGGTTCCAAATTCATTGTCACTCGTCATGTGACTTAGAATAAAAGTTTAACCAACATTGTGACTATTACAAATGAAACATAGTTGTAACCCAAAGCTGTTGTAAACAAGCTGTGTTACACTACCTTAAGAAAACTTTTATCCACCATTAGAAAATTGTGCATACTAACTTCCCAGTGTTGCCATGGCAACGTGTACACACCGGTCATAAGAGTGGTAGAAAATTGAAAAGGAAATCTGGAATTCTTTTTGAACCAACAAGATGTCAATATTGTGTTCTGGTTGTTGATTGGTTAGAGAGGACGGCCTCTCCTGGTGCATCATTTCCTGTGTTTTGGCCAATAGCAAATCAGCATGAAAAGAAGCACTTGCTTTAAACTGATCTTGTAGATCCCGCCTCCAGAGGAGGATATAAATGTTATATAAATGTGATATAAAAGCTATAAATGTGTCCTCTTCTGCTCTCCACTTCACACAGGCTGCCTTTTCCTGCCGTGTAGATGTCGCTGTTGAAGCATAATCTGAATTTTAATAATCTACTTTTTCAAAAAAAAATATGAAAATGATTTTATAAATTATATTGAATTTGGTAAGTTAAGTTCAGTTCAGACAACTTTATTTACCAAACGGGCAATACATTTTTTAATTACCCAGTCCATACATTCAACTTCAGCAGACAACAGCAGAAAGAGTTAAAATTTCAGAAATAAAAACTTATTCAAGGCGACATACAGTAGGAGGGAAAAGTTACTGTAAATAAACAAAGCAAAAAATAAAAATTGTCATCATAAGTAAGTTTAAAAAAAATAATATTGATTAAAAAAGAAAACATGTTTACTGTAAAATAGGTCATTTAAAATGAGTACTGTCTTTGTTAATCAACTACTCAATGGTTTCATTTCAAACAATTACTATTTTTATTTTTGAACAACCTGACCTTATGGACCAGCCTCCTCATTATTCCACTACTCTAGGCTCACTGGCCAAATGGTGGATATGTCACATACGGATTTGATGCGTCTGTTGTATTTTTTGTGATGGATGTAGGGGACAAACGTCATCTCCAGATGACTTTCTTTAATATGTTGGCATTAATAGTCTCCTCACAAGTTGATATATGGATTTCAAAGGTAACTTCCAGTGAAAACACTGGTTCTGTTCAATGTTTTCGAGATTTCAAATTAGCGTCTCATTGCACAGGGAGACTAACCAGATTTCTTTCTGTTTGTTCAACAGAAAGGGAAGGTGAAGGAGGCAGCGCAGCGTTATCAGTATGCCCTCAAAAAGTTTCCTCGTGAAGGCTTCAGCGAGGACCTCAAGACATTCAGGGAACTGAAAGTATCACTCTTCCTCAACCTGTCCCGATGTCGGAGGAAAATGAACGTAAGTGGCTAGAAGACCGATTCAAGTTTCAGGGATTCAATCGAGCAGAAATATTTTTTATTAACCAAATTATGCTGTGTCACCTTCCTTTTGTCCCCATTACGCTCATAAAGAATGTCAGAATAAAGGTCTAAAAGTCCTGCCTTGAAAGGGCCATGTAAATGAGGTGTCTCTCTCTCTCCCTCTCTCTCTCTCTCTCTCTTACTCTCTCTCTCTCTCTCTCAGTAAGGAATTAAAGGGTTCTATTGGTGTGGTCTAAAACATTTGATAATGGAAACACAGTGTTGGGGAAAAGAAACAATCCCTTTGTACCACCGTGATTCTGAGGCCTTTTCTGACATTACATCTGACTAAAGATGTGCGTGCCATTCTGTCTGAGGGCAGGACAGACTCACCTGGTAGATTTGGCCCTGACATTGTAAACATATAACTATCCTGCTGGATCTGAGTGGCAAGATTTTGGGATGAGACCCACAGCTTAGTGAGCCGGGATCTTCTTTGTTATAACAGATCTGTCCGTAATAAACCCACATATTTACATAAGAATTCAAAAATTCCTTTTCATCAAATGATCAGAAGACAAGATTTTTCTTCAACAAACACCAATAGCTTTTGTAATGTGTTACAAACTGGATTGGACGAGTTGTTGGAATCAACACTCAACCGACCCATATATTAGCCCACATCTGAATTTAATTTTATCGGCCAAATTACTCATATCTTCTTCAGTGTTTGCTGTTGCATAGTAATGTTTGCTCCTTCTAAATTTCTCCAGGACTTTGGAATGGCTGAGGAATTTGCTACTAAGGCACTTGAACTGAAGCCAAACTCTTATGAGGCATACTATGCCAGAGCGCGCGCCAAACGTAGCAGCAGGTACATTCCTTTTATGAAATCCTGGCTTTACCCTCTTTTGACTTACATTGTGAATTGTCCCTTGGCAAAAAATAACCATTATTCTCCTGTTTATAGACAATTTCCTGAAGCCTTAGAGGACCTGAATGAAGCCTTAAAGCAATGCCCCAATAACCGAGAGATCCTGAGGCTGCTCCAGAGGGTGGAGGAAGAATTTCACCAGCTCAACCAGGAGGAGCACCAGCAACAAAACCTGGAACTGGAGCCTCCTCCCTCCCCTCCTCCTACATCTCCTCCAGAAGAGGAGGAGTCCCTGTCCTTGTCCATGCCTCTCCCCCCTCCCCCGGAGCCCCGTCTAGAGGACATGGAGCCTGTCCAGGACCTGTTTGAGGATGAGGACTATCTGGAGCAGGAGCTGGAAGCTATGTCCGTTTGTCTGCCCCCACCTGAGTCTCTCACCAATCCCTCCAGCCTTACCATCATTCAGAGCCCACCACTCTCCCCAACACATCCGGATCAGATCTATCTGACTGGAGGTTCGCCTATTGGCCACGTCTACGAATACCATCCCACCTCCTCCTCCATGTCCTCTCCAACTCGTGGGACATACCACCCCACATCGCCCTCTCTCTCCCCTACGCATCAGAACTCGCATTACCGACGCAGCCCTCCTCATACCTCCCCAGTGCACCAGCAGTCCTACGGCTTCAGCCCACCTATGGGTAGTGGGGGTCAGGGGATGGATAACCAAAGCCCACCACCTTCCCCTTTACGTCGGGCTGCTCAATACAGAGCCAGTCCTCCAGTAGAGAGTGTTTGTCTTTACAGGTCCCAGTCTGGGTCACCTGTGCGCTATCAAACAGAGCAGCTCCCCGGCCGACCCAAATCTCCCCTCTCTAAGATGAGCAGCCAGCGTTCATTCCAGCTGAGCTCACAGCCCTCTCTGTCTTCCCAGCACCACCAAGCCCAAGGTCTTCGTCTCCAGCCTTCTATAGCCCAAATAGTCCGCACAAACCAGCCCAGTAATGTCATGAACAACAGCATGTATGGCGGGCAGATGGGCCACTCTATTGGTGGTCGCTACCAAGGGGGTTCAGTGGACGTGGAAAGTCGGCTAGTGTACCAGCCTTCCCTAGATGGACGTTCCATGTCCCAGGTCCAGGCCAGCCTCAGTTCCGGAGCCCTCTGTCAGCACGGCGGCCGAGGAGGGGTTATGGAGTCTAGCCTGTTGAAGGATGAACTGCCCCAGCGCCCCTCCTCGGCCTACCGCGCCAGCAGCGGGGGTCCTGCGGGTATCCGTTTTACCCAGACACCTCAGATTAGCCGCAGCCAGTCAGCCGCCTACTATCCTGTCTCGGAACATGTCATGGAGCGTGCCAATGCCATGCCAACCTGCCAGCTGGGTTCTCCGGAGATCCCACATATGGTGAGACGCCCTGTCAGTGCCAACACTACCGAGATGAAGCAGCATGTGCCCACCCCTAGGCCTCTTATCCACTCTCAGAGTGTAGGGCTTCGATTCTCCCCTTCGAGCAACAACATCTCAACTGGATCCACCTCAAATTTAGCACCAGGCTTCAGGCCTTCCTCTTCCATTCAGCAGATGGAGATTCCTCTCCAAACCACATATGAGCGCACCTGTGATGACATCTCTCCCATCTCTCCTTCCCAGGGTGGGGGGCTATATCAGGGTGAAACTACACGATCTCGGAACACACCTTTTATGGGCATCATAGACAAGACAGCGCGGACTCAACAGTACCTGCATCAACCCTCACGGTCCAGAGCTATGACATCCATGGACTCTGCGATCAGCCCCACCTCGCCTGGCCAGCTAGTCCAGCAAGGCTCCACCTACAGTCCCCCCGCCTCACTGGGCAATATTGCCTTCTATAACAAGACCAACAATGCCCAAAATGGACACCTATTGGAGGAGGACTACTACGCCCAGACCCAACCCCCCTCACTGGGCAAGCTGGCTAACGGATCACGTGGCAGTGGAGACATCCTGGAACGGGTCAGCCAGGTGCCTACTTACCCAGATGTGAAAGTGGCAAGGACTCTGCCTGTGGCACAGGCCTACCAGGACAACATGTACCGCCAGCTCTCGCGTGACTCCCGGACCCAAGGCCCAACCTCCCCCATCAAACCAAAGAGACCATTCGTGGAGTCAAATGTGTGACGGTCTACCTGTGACTACTTGGTTGGAGTGGGCTTGTCATAGTTGAAGTCAGAGGAGAAAAATAGCAGCGGATACTGCTGATACCAAGTGTGTTTGTGGGACCAGGATGAACTCACCTGAAGGAACTTATGAGAAAATGATCCAACACACACACTTAGGGAATCAGATATCGTCTGGTATGAAAAACATAACGTGAGAAGCAATTGTGTCATTATCATATTTTGTGCGTATGGAGGAAGACAGTAGTGTCCACAGTTCTGAACTCCTACTGAATCAAAGACCAGAACACTTCTAAAATGTTGAGCGGCACAAAATTCCCACAAGCGAACACAACAAGTGGGACAGTCAGAGTGAAAGTAGGAATCATTGGACTCCACGGATGGACTGCATCCATCTTCTGTTATTTCAAAGTGTCCTCTTAAACAAGGTTTGCTAGTAGGCTCTACTCTGTGTAATACAATATTATATGTTGAATACTGTACATTGGTCAGAAAATACAAATGGCTCAACAACTCAGTGCTTAGAGAGAAAATGACGATATTTATATTTAAGTTATATATTGTACATAGAAAGAAAACAACACATAGTTTGAATCATATTCTGTCAAACCTGCCTTTGGGTCCAACTGCTAGTCCTTCTGGATGAGGAAAGGCGCTCTAGAGTAAAGAACGAGGGACATTGACCAACTTTGAATGAAATATTTGCCTTTCTTGCGTCAAAATATTTGAGATTCTGTTTGAGGCAACATGTTTCCTATGCTGCAATTAGTCGTTGATGACCTGAGCTCAGGCTGCAACAATTATTTTTAGTTTAGTTTTTTTTTTTTCTATGGAATGACCAGTACAATAACTCTTGGACCAAGATGACATCTACAAAAATGTTATTTGGTCTACCCCAAAACACAAACGTTAACCAGTTTTAAATGATAGAAAAACAGAGCAGTTCGGCAAATGGTCACACTTGCAGAAGCGAGAACCAGAGAACATTTGGCTTTTTTGCTTCATTATCATAATTGGATGATTCAATAGGTTGCAGTTTTATTTTGTGAATTGATTTAAGGACAAAAGGCTAAAAGTATAGCTTTAAGCTTGTATTCAGATGCCCGTGTCAGAACAAAAAATCTCAGTATTACACTCAGTGTTTGCACATATTTGTTCAACAATTTTTGAAAACATTCAATTAGACTCATTTTTGAAGTTCAGATAATTAAATTTATTTTTTTCCGTATTCCTCTTTAGTATCACAGACCTCCATGATATGCCTTAGTGTGGCAAACTGTCAGGGCGGCTGTCTGAGGTATTGTACCAGCCTCGTGTCAGTGGACCACTTTGAATACTTCTTTTAACCATCTTTTTTTACAAACAGGCAAAGCATCAGTTGTAGTTTTGTACTCAAGCTCATTTGAAATGTTTTATAAACCTTGTTTTGAGGACAGATTGCTGTATTAGATTTAAAAACAAGAGAAAAATCAGCCCCAAACACAAGACATCTGTTTCCTGTTTGAATCCTCATTAACGTAAAGACACTGGTCAAATGATGAATAGAAAATCTTGTGGTGGGCGATTTTATAACGTGGCAGTTAGGTTCAAAGTTCGCTTTTGTCCCTCTGTAGTGATTCTTATGTATGTGTCTGAGGGTAGAGAGAGCATACGGCGCGTATATGGATAAGTGCTCAGCAATTAAAAGCAAGCAAATTCATACACGACCACAGTTGCGTAAGATTTCCCTTTCTCCTGTATTATTTGTTTATTCGTTTTTACCCACAATGCATTTTCACTCCACCACTTCTGCACTAAAAACACCTGTTAGGTTCTTAAATAATAAGGGTGCACTTTATGTATTTGACTTATTTTGTTGTTACAATTGTTGAATTTGGAGAAAGTGGGTGCGTGTGATCATTCAGACGTCTGACCGGTGAAAACAGACAGAATCATAGACACTGTCCTTAAATGAGTTTTACAAAGCAGCAGCTTTGTAAAATCAATATAAAGAGCAGACGATGTGGAGATGTATAGACTTTCTAGCACAAGTTGTACATAACGACTCGGATGTTCCACTCCAGTCCAGCTCGGTTTCAAGAGGCCTTCAGTTTAAGTTTGCAGGCCTCTTCCTCCAAATTAGCCGGTCTAATCCACTGGTTTGCACACAATTACATCCAATCTACTGCAAAAAAACCCCAAAAAAAACAAAAAACAATACCAGAGGTTTCACTACCCAGAGAAAGTGGAATAATGACAGGATATTTGTATATGTGTGATAAAGTTATAGACCATTTGTCTGTAACATTTAATTTAGCTTCTCTGATAAAGACTATCTTAAGTGAGACAGTGGACTGTCTCCTGTTCGTTCACCCGCTACTAGAGAGATGCCCTACTTAGCCTTCCAGAGATGAAGGTATAAACTGTATCATACTTAAGTTAAACAAAACTTTAAAACTGCGGCTGTACGTTTTGGAGCTGTCTGTGTATATTAGTTTGCTGTAAATATTCCGATGCATGTTCTATTCTTTCCATGAGCTCAAAGCAGAAACATACATAGCGGGGTTATGAAGCTGGTGGTTGAGATGTCGGGATCAAGATAAGGAGTCCGTCCCTGAACTGTCCTTATCATTTCCCTTCAAACCCACCAGACAAAAAGCGCAAGGTTCCTTTCTTTTTGATTTAACGTGTTTGCTTGCTGAGCAGAGTTCTCTTGTCTGTAAATGTGAGCTTTCAGATCGCTGTGACAAAAAGTTTAATTAAAAATAATAAAAAAGAATGTGTTTTTATCTCATGAAAACTGATTGTAATCTGTACAGTCAAACCTATGTATTGGAAAAAAAGAACATATTTATAAATGGTTAACAACTGAAACACACATGTCAGTCTTTTATTCTTTGATTATATCATGCAAATGTCAGTCTGACGACTTTGGTCCATGAAACAAAAACCTCATCGTGTCAAAATAATGAATAATAATAATACTCTGTATAACATGATGCGATCCAATACAACTCTTAGAAATAGTACATTGTAAGTAAGGGTACTGTATTGGATTTCATTATATTAAAAATCAAAATACAACCACACGTTGAGTGTGGTTGAGTGTACCTTTCAACCACACTCAAAGTTTGGTGAAACCATGAAAATATAATATGAATGATGAAAATTTTCTGAGTTCAGCGAGGATTATTATTTTGTATTTGTACTGCAGTTTTAGAGAACTCCACACATTCACATCAAAATCCATTTACAGGCCTTTGGTAATGCAGCTGCATAAGACAAATGTTGAAAACCTTGTGTGCCTCCAGTAGGAACCACGTGAAATCTGATGTCACATGAGTCAACTGTCTTCAGGCTTAAGGCATGAGTCATCAAAGCAACATCCGGGATGTTGCTCGGCTGCCAACCGCTACCTGGGAGACTTCCGTTAAGTCTTAAACGCCTAGTTGTTCATGGTAGTCTGATGTTGTTTGAATGTTAATGAGAATTGTTTAAAGTGTGACTGTTTGTTTATCCTGATTGTCAATCTCTTAGACGGAACTGCCCAAAGATACTAAATGAATATCAGCGGAAACTGACTATAAAGTTGTATTGTGTCTGAAATGTCTTTTTTTTTTAAATCTGGGGGTGTGGCATCAGAGAGAAGTGAACATCAGAGAGATGTTCACTTCTCTCTGAGAAGTGAACAGTCTTTGATGCATACTTACCATCAAAGTCTTAATGGTAAGTATGCAGGGTCAAAAACTCGGTTGAAAATAAAAGAAAAAAAAGGATTCTGCTAAATATCAACCACATTTTAATGAACCATGTTTCCATCTGGTTCACCCTATCCTTCACCTGATAAAGATCTGAGGGCTAAAACTGTTAAACAAGGAAGCACAATTAATTGTAATTCGCATAACGAGATACATTTTTTGGGGTAATATTTAAAACAAAGACCAAGCTCTAGTTCAACATTTTTTATCTGTTTTTTTCTGCAGTATAGCAGAACTGTAAATTTCGTACAAAATATCTTATAATAACAGAGTTTGAAAATAAACTTACATTGAATTTCCAGCGAGTTAAAACAGATTGTGCTATAACATCTATGACCATGCTGTCAAAACGTACTGGAACCTCCTCCTCCTGACTACCTTTATTTTTGTGTTTATTTATCACTAAACTGACAGACCATCAAACTAAATGTGATGCAGGACAAAAGAAACCTAAGTAAACACAACACGCATATAGATTTAAATTATTATTTTATTTAATAAGAAAAGATGACCTAATTCAATTTGACAAAAATATTCACCCCCTTGTAATTAATAACCAGAAGCTACTACTACTAGTAGTAGAGTGATGGCCTGACATTCTCCTTAATATGTTTCTGGTAGAGAGCAGAATTCATGTTTCCCACAAATATGGCAATTTATCTTAACCCTGAAGAAGAAAGGCCTCCCCACATTCCACGGCCACCTCCATGATGGCGGAATTTCTTTTTTGAAATCACACCAGATGTAACGGTTCATGTTTGATTCATCAGCCCAGAGAATATTTTCCATAAAGTTCTGAGGATCATGAAGATGTATTGTGACAAAATTCAGACTTGCCTTAATGTTAATCTGAAATTACAGTGGGTGCACTTACCTCGCCACTTAACCATGGCTGCCATTTTCTCCTACTGCCTTTGGACATTGAGCTGTTTTCTTTGGCTCGTTTGCGACTTCCTTGATATGCCTTTGCCGTCGACTTGAAGTTATTTTGGAAATAAGAAATCAAGTTACAAGTCTTTCCATTTGTAGATAACGTGTCTCACTGAAGTTGTGTGGAGTACCAAAAAGTTCTCAGTGTCTCAGGTCTCGGTGTAACTTGTTCATCTTCAACCAGATATTAATGCAGTTCAGTAGATTTTTGGATTTATATTCCAAAAATAAAATGATCATTTAAAACATTAATTTTGTGTTTTTCTTTTACTGACGTAGCCTTTGTTTTTTGTTAAGCTTTTATTTAATGATTTGACACAATTTTTTATTAGATACATGAAAATTGTGAAAAAGGGAGTCAGGGTGGGGTCAAATGCTTTTTCACAGCATTGCAATCTTCTTTTTTTTTTTTAAAAAGAAGAAGAATCAAACTTGGTGGCGCTGCCTGCAGACCTTTGCTAGCTGAATAGGAGGTGGAGGAATCAGTATGGTGAAACAAACTACAGCATTTACCCCTCGGGATAATCTAAATAATCTCTACTTGAAGGTGTGAATTAACAGTTGGCTACACAAATGTTTCTAGTCCTTTTTCTCTTTGTGTGTGACTAGATGAACCAGTCCAGGAACCAACACCATAACAATCAGAGGCACTATGACAAATTTACCAAAGAACAGGCCATAGAAGAGGCCTTGTGGCTTGACAGGGAGAGGCAGACGATTAACATGGTACAGTCCCATGGATGAAATGGCCAGGGACAGTGCCCGTGGGGCCCATGGCAGAGACCACCCACCAGGCTTCAAGTGCTGAGCCAGCCCCAAACCCAGAAGGGCCCCGCAGTCTCTGGTCAAAGCAGAGAAGGGGGCTGTATCCAATCGAATCCACTCAGGACGAGTGCACCATTTCTTGGCCAAAGTAATAGACCTGGGGCAAGAAGAATTTAAAACTTCACCTCACAGAACTTAGTATGTATCGAACAGACTTATCGATATGCAAATGTAATAAATAGGCAAACCAGGAGAGATCGACTCCCAGCCACTGCAATCCAGAATGCAGCATCACAGTACCGAGCAGCAGAGCCATGCTTAGGTTGAAGAGAAACAGCAGGGGGCGACCTTCTGGTACTCTACGGCTCAGAACAATCCCCAGAATTAAACCTGAGGAGAACAAATAAATCAGGGTGAATTTGAGTAAATTCTAGATGTCTAGAACAACAGGAGAAATCAGGAGGGGGTCAAATTATACGGCTGTTAACATCTCTGTAGCATCATGCTACAGTGGAAATTGATAGGGTTTGTGTTAATTTTAAATATTTTTGATATTATAATATAATAACATTAATATAATATTAGTATTATTATATTAATGTTATTTATTACTATTATTACCTATAAAGGTATTAAAATGGATGGATGAGAAAAAAAACACCCCATGTCTGGGGTGTTTTTTTTTTAACCATTTCAAATTTCTGAATAGTAATATTTTATTTAATAAACAGAGCGGACAGATATTTCATGCTTTGGTTTGGAATTGAAATTGCACTCAGACCTGTAATGGAGCCGGCAATGACTTGGTGAGGAAAGTGGGCGAGGATGAAGACCCTGGAGATTCCGACTGCCACTAGGATCACCACATAGAGCAGGTACGGAACAGCTGATAACACCTTGCTAGAGGCACAAAGAAATACATAAAAATAATAAACAAATTGTATTCTTCCCAATTATTTGTCCTTCCTCAATATTTTCTAAGCATTAATAGCTTATAATTCTTTTTTCAATTAGCATACCTGTGAGTGTGCGAGTACAGAGATGACCCTAGTGAGGACACAACGACCCACCAGACTGCTGCGGTCACCATTGCATGTCCAGAGGGGCTTCCTGAGTGGCAGAAGCCTGGTTTAGATTTTTGACTGTGCAATAAAATGAAATGTGCTATATGACTGGTACACAGTGTTTTCTACTTGAAGATTTTCACCTGGGCCAGTTTCACAGGTGGGGGGAAACTGTTGAACTTCGGGCTGCTTATCCACAAATACATGTGATTCACCTATCCACCAGAAGGGCCTTTCTCCATACAGCATCCTAGAGAAAAATTTTAATCACAAAACATTACTTTCAACAATATATATTTTTGTCCCAAAAGGCACATGCTGCCACTAATACTTGGGTCTGTAACATCATGAGTTTAGAATGTGTTAATATTCTGGGCATTAAAAGTTTTTTTTATGACTGTTTGTCCAATCAATTAATTTAATACTCCTTTGTGGTCCAATTCCAACCCAATCATACACCTGTGTCTTTTCAAACTGAACTTTTTCCATCCCAGCACATCCTCAACATCATACTCACATTTATGAAACACATTTATGAAACTTGTGAATGACACATGAAGTACTGCAACATCCTCCACTGAATTTTGAAAAACTTACTGTTTTCCTCCCTATTCAATAACATTCAGAAGCACATCTGACAGGGAAAAAAGGATCGCTCAAAATACACAGTGTTGTACAACATTGTTGAGTTACTCCTGAGTAATTTTAATCGAAGAGTTTCAGAATAGTCATTTTAGCATGTGGATCATTCTTTGGGCAACACACTTTGACATTTGATATTCAAGATTTCCAGTTTTTTATGCTTTAATTTCTATAAAACCTTGTTGTCCATATCCTTTAAAAATCTTCGACCCCCCTCTTCTGAAGCAGGTCTTTCTAAAGCTAGGTTGAATGACATTTCCTTAAACCATTGACGAGACATGGGTCTGTGCATAATTTTGCCTTTTAATGAAAGTATTCACTTGACTTGTAAAATGCAAAAGCTAATTAGCTTTCGTTCACTAGCAAATCATATCAGGATAAATATGTAATTGACACAGGTTTACAACCAAGGGAATAACTGTTTTACTTAGTACTTCTCACCAGAATATAAAGAGTTTTCGTCATTCCAAAAAACAGTGAAGGGTAGTAACTGGTTGATTGTATCTAACATATTTGTCAAGAATCTTAGAATTACAACAATGAAGTATTAGTGCTATGATAGACACTCTGTGGAACCATTTATCCTCCTGAGAGATAACGTCCTGTATATCAATCCTCAAGGTGAACAGGCATTATAGAGAACTCTCAGCATAGCGTGTCAGAGGTAGGTCATACAATTTGGACAACTGACCCCTGGTTTTTATATAGGTGTGTCAGAAGGAACTGTCCATTTCTTTATTGATTTGAACACTGACAACGACTTGTTCTTCTATTTATTTATCATTTTTATACATAGAAATTTTGGATACTCTGGAAATGGCATACCAAATTTGCTTTGTATAAAGGTTCCGCATTTGAGTGTTTCAGGTCGGACAATGTACGTCGTCGGATTGCACTTGTGGTGACGCAAACACAAATACGTTTCTAACTTAATAATGGTGAATAAAAGTATATTTTTTAACACAAAATTTGCCAGTAAATTTACCTAACACCGACTAGCGTTAGTTTCATGCAAATATGATGATTTTAGTAAAATAAAAAATAAAAAAGGATGTAAATAAAAAATAAAAATAAAAAATCAACTACGCCTTAAAAAACATTTTTGCAGCTTCTTTTAATCTTACCATTTAAACACCAAGTTAAGCCACTCCGAGATAGCTGCTACCCAAACCACTGCAACTCCATTTCGTTTGCTGATGAAATATGTGAAAGGAAAAACGAGCAAGAAGGCTGCTTTGGGATCTCCAATATGAGTTATTCCTAGCCACATCTTTTCTTGACTTATAGTCCTCTGCTGGAGACTTTCGGCCATCCAGATGCCTTGAGTGTATAAAGCTTCCATTCTCGCGTCCTCTATTAATCAATACAAAAAGAAAGCGAATTTAACAAATTAACAGCAATCTTGATTATTCTTTATTTGAGGATGTGCTGCAGAAACGCTAGCAGATTCATCATATCTCCGGTAGGGGAGCAGTTTTGATGACGAGTGGTTGAAAACGAGAAAAAGCCAAAATTTTTCTTGGATTAATTGAAAATGATTAAATTGTATGAAACTGTTAAGAATTTGACATATCTTTTGTGATAAAACGTGTGGTATAATTGGTTATATGAAAAACATGAATAATTCATTCAGAGAAAAAAAAAGCGACGTTCTACGTACGACACGCCCCGGTTACGGCTCCATACGCCATCACGTCGTTTACGTAAGGCAGGCGCTCCGGTTTCCTGGCGGAGAAGATGGCGGCTCCTGGACCGGGGGAGTATTTTAGCGTCGGGAGCCATGTCTCTTGCCTGACCTGCTTGGGCCAACGTCTACAAGGGGAAGTGGTCGCCTTCGACTACCAGTCCAAGATGTTGACTCTGAGTATCCTTTGGTGGTTTCGAGCTGCGGAATGCTCGCTGGCCTGCTGGGGTGCAAGGGCCTGTAGGGTAACCGAAAATATGTCAAATAGTGATCCGCGCAGGCGTAATTGGTGGTAGCTGAGTTGCATGTCCTTATCCATTTTAAATATTTTAATTTTAGACATAGTCGCCCATCAATCGTTTATCTCTTGGAGGTCATGTTGGTGTTTTGGTTTAATTCATGGCTTCAGGATTTTCTGCTAGGAAGTGCATGTGTTTTGAATTCATTGTATTGCCAGAGCCCAACCTGGCAACGAATCCTAGCCAGGCATCATGGCTGTGTTCTCCTATCAGCCACAAACCACTGCTAGTAAGCGAGCTATCCAACGTCCAGCGCGTCTTCCTCTGCCTTGTGTACATATTTTCCCAACATAGTTTGTGATGCTACTGCTAGCAGATGCTAACGCGCATCTCCAAGTGTTGAATGGACTCTGAATGTCCTTCCACGCTACAACCAAGTTGCTGTTAGCTTAGCCAACATGCCGCTACTAGCTCAATATACGGTGTTAGCATTACCAAGATCATCAGTAGGCTTTTTACTATCTGTACCTCATACTGGGGATATATTGTACTACTCATCATTGGTTTATCAATGAGGTGACTTCGAACACAGTTAATCTTCATTTCAACATGATTCTGGAGGGAAAGGCATCAATAGTTCATTAACAGTACAGCCAGCGTTAGCTCCCTGGTAGTCACGTCTACACCCATTCACGGGTGTGTTTGGATGAGTACAACATTATGGCATGATTGGCCACCTCATCGTTGGATCTGATTTAAGTGTCGAAATGTAACATCAATTCTGCTCTAATATGCATTGAGAAATCAAGTGAAAGCACAGTGCAGGGGTTCATGGTTGGCATTCCGGGCCCTAATATTATGTATTATAATATTATTATTATTATTTGTTTTGAATGGTTTGTCTCTTAACCTACTATCCAAGAGAAACCGAGCCAACACCGCAGTCAAATTAGATTCTATTAAAGTCGCTGGAGTCGGGCAGTACACTAAATAATCCAGGGTATGGGGTAATGTGTGTGGTATTGCTGTATTTTTTGATATTATGTGGTGTATTACAATATTAAACACAATATATGCAAAGAATAGCTAGGAAATACATCATATATGTACTATTAAGAATGTAATTATGCCTAATGATTAACTACATAAATACATAGTAATGGTGATTTTTTTTTAATGCTTTATAGTTTAATGAAAAAAAGTACTGTTGAAAGTTAATACATATTAGCAACTTCAAAGTTGTGATATCCGACACCAATACCAGAGTATATCTTAATGCAGTCAATAGAAATACAGTTTCTGATCTCTTTCTCAGATACTATTAAAATTATGGATTAACTCATTTACGTGAGTATTTGACTATGTTTGGTGAGGCTTGTTTTCAGGCTCCTTTTTCATTTGGGGAATTATTTACTATAGATAATTGTTGCCTGCTTAATTGTGGTTGAGTGGATTGATGACTTCTCCAAATTCAACAGTCTTCTCTCAGTGCTTTTGCACTAAGATGACAACAACTTGCAATGTTTTTCAGGTTACTTAATGGCATCTAAAAACTCATGTAGGTTGCCACTTTTTTATCAGCTGTAGCATCTTCAGTGAACTTCTCGAAACAACATAGCCACAAATTTTGTAAAGTCTGGTAAAAAATGTGTCAATATTTTTGATGCACTATTGTATGATTTCAAGTGTAAATGCAGGTCAAAGAGGCAAAACTTCTTGAAAAAGATGACTGAGTGTTAATACTTTTTTCTAAAGGTATCAGTACTTGTGACTCATAATGTAATACACAGTATACACCTGATATAGCCAAGTGACTTAAATTTTCTGGATATAATTTTACATCGAATTGGACCAGTTTAATGAAGCACCAAGCATAATATTTAAGGTCACTGTAATGACAAGTCCAACCCTGTCCTAGTTTGTGCCTTAAATGGTTTTGGATCCATGTCAAAAATGTCGAAATCACTTGGAGAACTGTTGCCATCATTGTGTTGCAAATTCCTATAAGTATGGGTAGAGCCTGTTTTCTGTCAGATCAGTCCGACAAGCTATGCCTGTATTACTGAAAGGATAAGTGGACTCATTGTCTTGAGGCATTGGTCTTTCAGGGATTCTGCAAAGCAGATTCATGGCTGCTGAATGAATAACGTTTTCCCGTTATGAGCTGTACACATGTATACAAGTTGACAATTTTGTAGTATTTAAGTAATTAAAATGGGTCAATATGCCTCTTGGCAATTTAAAAGGTCAGTGTATCCATATCTTTTCATTATAATGAAGTGAATAAGCACTTGTTTTGCTGCTTTATAACTACATAAAATAGTACTACATAAATAACATTTCTAACAAATCTTCATTCATTCATCCATGATTGCTGTAGATGGCAGCACTACCTTTGGTTGCATACTGTAACTGGCACCAGCTTTCACTGTCAGTGTTACGCAGTCTGAGCTGTCCGTTCTCAGGCGTCTCTGTTCTGTCTGGTGACTGTAAGAGTTCAGTGGTCATTGTGAGCTGTCATGTATTGTCCATAAAGCTTTTGCCTTGACTTGAGTTCTTTCTGAAGAATGTGCTTCTTCCAGTGGTAAGCCAAACCTCAATGACGTCATCCTGATCAACTTAGCCTATGTTTCTGAAGTGGACATAATAAATGACCGCACCGAGACTCCACCTCCACTAGCATCACTGAATGTTAGCAAGGTAAACATCAACTTTGTTTGTGTCCTTTGTGTGTTACTGTACATGTGGACCTTCACTGATGACAATGATGATTAGTGTGATCTCGATGATGTTTGATGTTAAGAATGCTTTTTGTTGTGTTTAATCACCCACAGCTTGCCAATCGAGCACGGACAGAAAAGGAAGACAAGCTGTCCCAAGCCTATGCAATCAGTGCTGGGGTTTCTGTGGATGGCCAACAGCTATTCCAGACTATTCACAAAACGTAAGAATTAACTACTGATGTATCTACTTTCTGAAAAGGGGGTAGAAGGCAGCTGGACATGGCTCAAAGTAATTTTAGTTTTAGGCTTATTGTGTTCTGCTTTTACCGTCCTTATATGGCTTGTGCAGCAATGGATCCAGAACTACAGACCTTCACGTCTCTGTTAGGTAAACTTTTAATGCCCCTGCAAGCACAGCCATATAGGGTTTACCTTTTCCCTTCTCACAGTTCTCAGTTGTACTATTTTGTCTTAAATCCTTTAGAAATGTCACTGAACACAGTAAGTCATAGTTTCCATTGACAAAATAAATACTTAATGAAATAAGTCAAAAGAATAATAAATGAACCCTGTTCCAAAATGTACTTGATTTAAACAGACATCAACATAGACAGACAGCATCATGTTCCACCCACTATCAAGCAATTGTGGTCCAAAGAAAAGCAATATATGTCATTTTTCATCTACTTTAATTAATTCTGTCTACAAACAAATGAGAACCAATAGCAGGCCTCATCATAACACAATAGGACCCAACTTCACTTTACTCATATATATTAGCTGTAGCCTGACTCAGATTATGACTTTGGTCTGTTACTGGAGACTATAAGTTCTCACGAAGACCTCTACTAAACAAAGCGGTGTCATACCAGCCTAAACCAATAAGACAAAGACAATACAGAAATTCCAAGATGCATTTGCAAAGATCTCCTAAAACAAAATATCGTCAGTGGGAATGTGCTGCTGTTTATGCTTCTGAAAGTAAATTTTTAAAGAAAATGCAGTGTCACCTCTCTGCTAATCTTAAATATGACATAAAACAAACCAGAAGTCCAGATGTCTCTCCTCTAAATGGATACCATTAAGTATTTCATTGCATTTAAAATCATTTTTGCAACCAGTAAGTCCATCCAACACACTATGAACCCGGTTGTATTGTGGTAAATCCAACAAGAAAGCACCATTTAAAACACAATTTCACATAGATATTTAATGATAAAAGTGTTACAGCCTAATTCAGGCTTATATTGACTGGAGCTGATACCGGAGCAGTTTACATAGACGTATAATGACATAAATGCACAATCATACACATATCAAATAGAGGTGCACTGATCAAACGGCGCCGGGAGGGCTACTTTTTATAAAATCTGCAATGGGCCGAGCAGCCTCACTGGAGGCTGGTTGCAAGCATGTGCCATACACGCACACCAAGCATGAGCTACCACAGTGCCAAACATCTCACAAATAAACCGGAAAACACAAAGTTCGCTATTTGTAACACTGGTAAGGACAAAATAAGGCATCTCTTCAACCCGAATGCGTTCGGCACAACAAACTTATCACACACTTCAAAATCAGCATCAACATTAGCTGAGCACCTAAAGCTAGCAGGAGCTCAGCCACTCACAAGCCCACTGTATGTATTATTTATACCGACACTTATAATTTATAACTGAATGACAGAAGAAACTGCGGCGGAACAACCCGGAAAGCGTTCGGCACAATGAACTTAATCACACACCAATTTAATCACCCGGGGGACATCAAGTTGGGAAGCTTACATTGGTAGAGCGGCCAAAGCTAGCAGGAGCTCAGAGGTAGCCACAAGGCTGCTGTATGTATGTATGTATATATGCTGTAATTTATAGTTTGAAAACGCAAAGACAAATTAACGGAGGTGAAACAACCCCTAAAGCGTTTGGCAAAATTAACTCAATCTCACACTTCAAATTAAATCACACTGGGAGCATAGCAAGTTTAGAAGCTAATATTAGCAGAGCGGCTGAAGCTAGCGGTAGCTCAGAGCCAGCCACAAGCCCTGAAGTCCTTGAACAAATCCAACATATAACATATATGGACTGAACGAGGCTTTTAAAGTTTTATTTTCACTCCGAATGTCATAGAATTGGTTTAAGGAACGTGAGAACGACGGAGCTTACACCTCACTGTAATCCTTCAAAATAAGAGCACTTAAAATACATTAATCAGTATGATTTTAAAAATTTAAAGGAATAAAATCGGAATCGGCTAAAATCGCTATAGGCTGGTTAGACTTTATAAAAATCGGTGACCTTCCAAACAATTGCATTATTTACACCTCTAATATCATGAAGTTCTTCTTACTGGTTGCTGCAGTCTCAACATTGTTCAGCTCCTCAGTGACAAGACCCTTACGCTACTATGACCGGTGTCGGTGTGAAAGCTTAGACCATTCCTCATGAGCAAAGGCTTCCGATTGTTTAATCCTCCTGTGTTTACGTACTGTGACCCAGGAATGTGGATTCACAAATCCTGAACAAAGACCTTGTCATCATGTGATGTTTTCAGTTTTCATTTTGGTTTCTGGGGACTGGATCCAGATCTTTGTCAGGCCCTAATCACCAGTGTCAAAATGTATATTTTATACAGTAAAAAACAGGAATTTAAAAGTAAGCTCCTTGGAGCTGATTTATATGTTGGTATCTATCCTCACAAAAAATCTAACTTCTCAATCTTCTTCGAATTTAGACTGTCTCAATCTATATTTGGAGATACTTTGTAATTCACAGGCAACAAGATTTTTCTTATTTTTATTTAGAAATACTGACCCTGGTAAACTTAATTTAGATTAAGAGTCTGAATTTGATAAAGTGTTCCAGAACCCCTTCTGAATCCAAGCCTTGGTGGACTTGAGGTTTTTTTCAGCGCCTTCTCTATTCTCCCTCCTCAAGACATACTGCCGATCCATTGGCCTAGAAGCTTTTTTTCTTCACTCCACATAACGGCATCAAAGCGTGGTTCTTAGTGTGTTGGACTCATCTTTTGATGTTGTTCTTGTAGTCTGGTCACGGATGCCTTCCGCTCATAGTGTGGACCATACTATAACAGCCCAACCCTTAGTTCTGCCGATTCTTGCTGCAGGTCTTCTGCAGTTGCTCAGGCGATTTTTGTCCAGCTGTGACAGATGTATCTCCAGTCCCTGTTGTTCACTTATTTGTCACTGCGTGAGGGATTGTGTGAATAGTTATATCTCCTGGTGAGCAGCCGGCACCTTTCCTTGCATGGTATCCTCTGGGTAAATCATTGTGATATAAATCACTGTTGAATTGTTGGACCAGAATGGTGGTCAGACTAGGAAACTGCCATATGTGAAATTCTTGTTAATATGAGAATTAAGGCCTTAAATAGGAAAAAAATTCACTTAAGTGATGACGTAAGTGTGTGTGTCAAGGTTGGCACAGTGTTTCAACTTCAGAGCTGCAAATGTGTGCTCCTTTTAAAGGAAGACATTTAGGAGCTTTATTCATTTTGAGACTGCAGTAGTCACTAAAAGAAACATTTTTTGTTGAATGTGGGCAAAACATTATCATTGAGCAATTTAAATTATTTTGTGCGATATCTTGATAAATATTAAAATTTTCAAACACTCCTTATATGCAAAAACTGTTATAATTATCTTTCAACTATCTTGCAGGTCGCTTGTTTTAAGTTCTTGACCTCAAAACTGAGTAACTTAAGGAGTGCAGGAAATCAAAGCTCACGTGGGGTTCATAGATCATTACTTGTTGTTCCCCTGCTAAAGTGGACACATAATATAAACATATTTTTCAAGCCAAATTTATGTGTTTCAATTTCTGATACTAAAAGTTCCATTATCATTTAGAAAGTCACTTCCTGCTTTTTCTGTTAAATCAGTCAGAAATTCCAAGGTTATGTAAATCCAGTTTCCTAAAATGTCTCAACTAAATGAAGCCAATTTATTTTATTAAAGTGACTGTTTTGCTGAATAAGAAACTTATAAATCTTCAACACACCTCACATTACAAATGTTCTCATCTCCTGTTGTATCCATCCAAATCATTGTTTGGACAGTTGGTTAAGCCCAACCCACCAGTTTTTTTAGCTTAACAAATCCTAAATGTTAAGATTGTGTGAAAGCTAAAAACCTTTCTTTTTCATTGCAGCATCAAAGACTGTAAATGGCAGGAGAAGAACATTATTGTGATGGACGACGTTGTAATCTCGCCGCCTTACCAGGTTGAAAACTGCAAAGGCAAAGAGGGAAGCGCTTTAAGTCATGTACGGAAAATAGTAAGTATGCTCCCTTACTATATCACATTTGACCAAAAAGCCTAACCCTTCCTTCTTAAAGCCAGCAACACGGGTGTTTTACCTACTTACATCTTTTTTCATGGCTGAGTGTGTGGATCTTCTTCCCTCTGTGTTTTTACGCGCCCCGTAGAATGACCTACCTGTCTCCAAGCATGGTTTTCACTATTTTATTTAGGCAACATTCTAAAATGGTACTGTGTGACAACAGCCATGTGAACAACAAATTGGTATCTCATGTGACCTCAAATGACATCAGACATGACTCGGTAGTTGATAAAGATCTCCTAATGTCAGGCCAACAGCAAGAAGCTGTGAAAAGGTTTGATTAAATCTTATTCCCGCATCGGCTGCTCTTTGACTGTCAGTCTGTAGAGCTTAAAGGTTAAAACCTGCACCCTTGCATCTGCCTTTACAAATGGCACACAAGGCCAAATGGAATATAGATATTAGTAAGCTTATCACACGCATTCCCATTGTAGTTCGCCCATCTTTGTTTGAGGTATAAGTAGACAGAGTTTGGTCACAAATAAGCAAACTAAGGTAGCTCTATGCTTAAATATTGAGAGTGGCTGTGACTTTATCGGTCAAAGTTTCACTCGTCTTTTAGGCCAAGTTGTGCATAAAACGTGAGTGAATGTGGGGCAAAGGTTGAAGAATGTAACGTCTTTTTACTCAAAGATAGTTACTGATGATCTTTATTTTTGCTCAACAAAATGAACAGTAGTAGTTCTGAATGTGAAGTCAAAGCTTTGCTCAGCACCACATTCCTGCCTCCATTGTGATGTTTTCTCTCCCTGTACTCACCCACAGTAGCCGTGTAGGTTCAATCTGAGCATTCGTCTGTGCTGTACATCACCGCTTGGTGGAGAATAGTTCTTTCACATCTACTCCAAAATCAATGGACAGAATTCAGGGACATTTCACAAGTGCCTTGTTGTGTCTTGAAAGATGTGCCTCTCATATTTGTTTACCTCACTTAGCTTGATTTTACTCTTTATTTTCCAGACATTAAAGTGTCCATTTAAGTGTTTTTGTTTTGTTTTTTGGTTTAACATAATGTCATTCACATTCAGATGGTTTGATCTATCACCTTTCCAGAAACTGCCAGACAGAATTCAATGAAATTTCACCATTTAGTCATAGGGGCCCTAAAGCTGTTGCTTCTTTACAACACGAGAGTCAATGATTTCCTGTTTGCAGATTAGAATTAGCAAAGTGTAGTCGACCAACCCGGAGGGATACTAGACAGCTAAAGTGCTCCTTGGATACCTTCAGATTTTTACATTGTCCAGGCTGATTGTTTATTTTGTTGTTTCTTTTGCAGGTTGAGAAACATTTTAGAGACGTGGAAAGTCAGAAGTCCATGCAACGTTCACAAGCACAGCAAACACAGAAGGACTCCACTTTATCATCTTGAGTTGGTGGTGTGGGTCAGTCGGGGAAGTTGACGCTGGTGGTTTTATTCCCACTGCCAGACTAAGTCGGCATTCCTTGTCCTCAGTCGGAGACCACAAGGAGGAGCACTGAGGGCCCTGGATCCAGAAGATCAAAATACCATTAAATGAAAAAGACAAAAAAGAAAGAGGAAAGATTAAATCAAGATTAAATTAGACTTTATAAAAAAATAATTTAAACATAAAGCAACCAGTTTCCTTAAAACTAACTTTGTCTCATTCTGCCCCCACTCCTCCCCCTCCTGTCCCTGAAACCTTTTCTTTCTCCGCCCTCCTTCCTCAGTTCCATTTCAAAAAGAGAAAACTAGAGCAGTCAGAAAGGCTTGTTAGCTTTATTTTCTGTCATTGTTTCCTTTTTTGCTGTATCCATGTTCTACTGTCTGTATTTTCTGTATTTTAAACAAAATGTGACTTGAAATGCCACACTTTAAAGGACATTTTCTAAAATAAAAATAACAAAAATTCTGACTGTAATTTTCAAAGACTTTTTGGAGAGCTCTTGGAGAATGGTTTTAATGAATGAAAACACTTTTTTTCTGTTAATTACTGAGAGCGGGGTAGAATGGTAGGTAAAATATTAAAGTAGCTCGTGCTTAGGGTAACGGGCCGGGCTGCTACTATGTCCATGTTATTGAGGGTACTACATCATTCATGGAAACTCCTTGAGATCCTTCTTTGTTGGCCTGATTGGGGCGTACATATGACAGGGACACGAATGTTCGGAGGGCTGGTATGAAAATACTTCACTTTTCATGGTGTTTATTGATTTTGTGTTTAATAATTTTTGTCTGTGACATTAGAAAATACTTTTGACCCTTAGATTAACTAAATCAGATTGTTTCCGCAAATCTTAAATAGGCTACTTTATTTTCATTGGATAAAGTAACAGCAGTTATGCATGAAAAATGGGATGGTAATGGAAATATTTTTTGTTTACTTGGCTGATTTCACTGAATTAATTCTAGATATTTAGACTTCACTGTAAAAACCTTTTTAAAACTATTTAGTCATAAAGAATATAATCTTATGTGATGTGGAGATAGTATAATGTACCTACTTGTAAAGTCCTACATAAAATGGTATGAACGCAAATACAGTAGCAGATGTAAATCTCTATTTCAGGCAAGAGTCCAAACAGACCAGGTTATTTCCTCTGATCTAAAATTATGATCTGTTTAATCACATAATCCCTCTCTAATCAGGAATATTCAAACCTCACAATTTACTAAAAATGACATCAGTGTCACTGAAATGGCTTCTTGTCTTGTGGATTTGTGTTGAGGGGTTATCCGTGACGTTCAGCAGGAGTTTTGAGTGATTTAAGATGATGCAGGGCTGCATGACGCTCTCTTTGATGCTTCTTCTGAACATGGTGTCTGGGTTCAAGCTTTGTCCCAGTCAATGTTTGTGTTACAAGTCCTCTGACCTGGTGGACTGTCGCTTTCGAGGTCTGGTGCGTGTCCCTCCTAGTGTCCCCCACGGCACATGGATGCTGGACTTGAGTGGGAACAAGCTGACGGAGGTCTGCTCCAGATCCTTCATGGGGCTGTGGTCCCTCAAGATCCTCCTGATGTCCAACAACAGCATCCAAACTCTGCAGTCACAGGTACCTGGTAACTATTTCATGTATGTGTGTTTATCTCCTGTTAAATTTCAGATATTCAGACAAAATTTAACTTGAAGGTAACCTGCAAACACAAAATAGTTGTTTTAAATTTAAAGACTATAACATTTATTGAATCAAAGTGGTTTTAGTGCCAACTGGACCTTGTGATCTCAGAAACTAGATCCAGAAACCTACCAGACTACACTAATAATGGATCAGTGCCAGCCCTGTGCAATCAAATATTATTTGGATAAACAATTTGCTCTTAGGTCTCACCAGTAGCCAGCTATGCCAGAATCAAAAGAAATTTCCGAACAAATGAGGAAAAAGGTGATCATCATTCGAGGAAGAGAGACACGAGCAACTAATAACGTTCCTTCCCGGGAATGGTTGACCAGGAATCCCTCCAAGAGCTCAGGAAGGCTCATTCAGGGGAGTCCCAACAGATCTGAAGACATCACCCAAGGAACTGCAGGCCTCTCTTCACGCCAAAGACACGGCCAAAAATAGAACCAATGGGAGAGCAGCGACTTTGAAGCCACTGCTGATGAATTCTGTGTTCTACTAGAACATTCTGAAGGAGAATGTCAGATCATCAATCTAGATGTTGGAGCTCAAGAACAAGGCATCTCAATCTGAAGATTAAATCCACCTCTGAAAGGCTGAAGCGACCTAGGAGATGCTGTGGTGAGACCAAAAAACATCCGTTCATACCCATAAACCTTCCAGTGTGGCAGAACCAAAGCAGTTCTGCAAAGACGAGTGGTCCAAAATTCTACTACAGCAACTATCTGACGCCTGCGGGTTTGCAGTTCTTGCTAACAGTGATACGTCTTTATAATTTCCCTTGAGGATCAATAGTGTCAGAGAAGCATGCATGTACATAAAGGACACAAATTTAAACCTGAGATATAGTATAAGTGAGTGAAGAATTCTAGAAAGGTCCAACTATAAAATACTGAGCAAATAGAAATGTATGTTAAGGTCATGTTGCAGTAAAGTGTTTATGCAGAACAGTGAAATGATACATGATAGTGAAGTCGGGTTGTGCAAGACAGCGTGACCATACAGGACTTCTTACTAGTGCACGATCACCTTTTACCTTTATAAATAAAATAATCATTTAAAATCTGGATCGGGAGTTTGCATGTTCTCCCTGCGTCTGCGTGGGTTCTCTCCGGGAACTCCGGCTTCCTCCCACAGTCCAAAAGCTTGTGAAATAGGTAAATTGGTGACACAAAAAGAAAGAAACGGCCCGTAAGTGTGTGTGGGTCTGCCCTGTGATGAACTGCCAACTTGTCCAGGGTGTACCCTGCCTCTCGCCCGATGTTAGCTGGGATAGGCTCTAGCCCACCCATGACCCTGAACTGGATAAGCGGTAGATAATGAATGAGTGAAAATTTGGATCGCGTGATTACATAGGTTTGGTTGCAAAACTTTTATCCAGCACCGTATAAAGTGGACTGAAAAGAAAATATTTCAACACTATTATAATTCTTCAAATTTGTAATTGGAAGCAGTGCTTACGGGAAAGTGACATAAACATAAATTACATCGAGTCCCTCACTAGAGAAAATGTTTGCTTCTATAATTGACCTCAATAGAGTTATGCAAAAGGCAAATCCCTGCTGCAATTGGCATTTTAACTAACTGAGTTTTTATATTTTACTACCTTCACCAAGGAGGTTGTGTTTTCACTCCTGTGTGCTTGGCTGTGTGTCTCTTTGTTTATGAAAAAATGGCAGGATGGATTTGACTTGAAATTTTACCTAGAGGTAGATTTTGGAACATTCTAAAGGTGATTACATTTCGGTGACGTTAAGTGTTTCGCAGCATTTAAAATAAGTCACAATATGGCAGTTGTTTCCTTTGATGTTTGTTTGGGGGGTGTAACTGGGGGTTCGGTGGGCTGAACAGAGATGCTGAAGTGGAAGGCACAGTAGACAGCCGGCTTCATTTCCGTCCTTCTTCTGTGTTTCAGTCTCTGTCATCTCTGCAGTTTCTGGAGAAGTTGGACTTGAGTTTTAACCAGCTGCCTGGGCTCCCGCAGGACTTCTCTCACGGCCTGTCCTCCCTCCAGGAGCTCCGCCAGGACCACAACCTGCTGCAGCACCTGGACTCCGTCTCACTGGAGGATTGTGAGAACCTAAGGAATCTTCACCTCAGTCACAATCACATCCGGACGCTGGAGGTTGGGGCTTTCAGCAGTTTGCCTCAACTGAGCTTCCTCAACCTGGAAGGAAACAGGCTGAGTGAGCTCAAAGATGGTCTGTTCAGCCGGCAGCAAAACCTGGAGGTCCTGCTTCTCAGCCACAACAACATCTCGGTGATTGAGACTCTTGCTCTGGCTCAGCTGCAGAGTTTGACACTGTTGGGTCTCCAGGGGAACCAGCTGCAGCACATCGGCTTTAAGACCTTCCAACAGCTCCGGACAACCACCACCCACCTTCTGATGTCCTCCAACCCCTGGACCTGTGACTGTCAGCTCCAGCGGGGGTTCGCGAAGATCCAACGTGTACGATATCTGCGCGTGTACGACTACCAAGACATCACGTGTCACGCTCCTGCAAGGCATGCTGGGATCTTCCTGGCATCGCTGGAAAGCAAGCTGTGTGTTGCTGAGACCGCGTCGGTGCTCGTCATCACCTTCACTCTGATGTTTGCTGTGATTGGGACCCTCCTCAGAGCTGAGTACAACCGGAAGAACAAGCAACGTGCAAACGAGTCAGACAAACAAGAAATATGACTCGAAGTCGCCACAGCGGATCATCTCGTTCAATATATTAATTTGGCAGATGTTTTACGTCGGATGCCCATCCTGACCCAAACGTCCCCATTCATCCGGGCTTGTGACCAGCAGTAGGACTACACTGGCTTGTGAATCCTGTGTGGCTGGGTTGGAATGTCTGCTTTTTCCAATATCCCTTAATGTCAACTACCCACAAGTATCCCATGTGGTAAGATGGGCCATTACTGGGAAAAATCCATTCCTGCCCTTGCAGATAAAGACCCCTCATAACTCCCCCTTTGCATAACTGCTGCAGTGCAGCCACATTGGAGGGTACATGTATTTGAACTGCTCTTTTTAGGTCCTGCCACAGACCACCTCCACACTTTATCTTTTTAAGCCATTTAAGTTTGGCCTTAGTCCTGTGCTTGGGATCATTGTCTTGCTGCATGACCCAGTGACACTTGAATTACAACGGATACAATGATTCTCCTCCATTATTCTCTGGTAGGGAACACATTTCCTGTTTGCTCAATCTTGATAAGTCATCCTGGTCCTGAAGGAGCAAAGCATCCCCACAACATTACGCTGTCAAGCTCAATGCTTGACCTAGTATCTGACTTCACTACGAGTCAGATACTGCAGTGGATATTTCTCCCAACATTAAATGACATTATTAAAACCGTAATAAATTAGTTAAACGTGTGAAACTAATCAAAACAGACTAATAAATAGACGGACTACTGTAACTGAGCTCAACCATGTTTAAAGACGCACGTTAAAATTATGTTCATTTGACCTAAATTGTTACTTCTAAACTATAACTAAATTGGCCGTAGCAGCGTATGTGAGCATGAATGGCTGTCCGTCTCCACGCGTCGACCCTGTGATGAACTGGTGACTTTTCCAGAATCTATCCTGCCTCTCGCCCAATGTCAGCTGGGATTGGCCCCAGCCCCCTACAATCCTGTACAGGAGCATCGGTTTTAAGAAGGTGGATGTTCACTTTATTTCTTAAAACGGTTTTGAGGTGTCGAGTCAGCTGTATGAACATCGTGGCTTAAGTTTGTGTTGCTTTCTCTTAACATTGTTTTATATTAGGCTGGGCTAAATAACAGATTTATTAGAAAAACAATTAGGGTCAACATCACCACAAAATACATTCTCCAAAAAGATTAAATTTGTTGCAATTACATGATATTAGTGTGGTGCAACCAAATACACCCAGAAAGCTGTACGAGTCATTAATGTTGAAAGTTATGGTCGTTTCTCATCCTGTTGGTTTTCTTTATTAGGAAAGTTGAAGTTTCGTAGAGCTCAAGAAAAACAGTATTGCTGAATACGTTGCAAAAGTAATTGAAATTTATCAATTTTAATAATCAAAATACTCAAACATAGGCAACAATGATCAGAACTTGTGCACAAACACTGAATGAAGCAATTTAATACAAAATGTGAAAAATATGTATATAGTGTGCTTATTCAATTCATAGGAATTCACGAGTGTACAAGTAAAAGCGGAAGTTTCCTTTACTAAATGGCCATGACTGTGGCCCACTACATACCGCAGAATAATATCTTACTTTGGAAAATATATTAACCAAATAATGTGAAACGTTATCGATCAATTTAAGACTGTTATATTTTAACTTAAAGGTATTTTTACTGTAGTTATACAGTATTTATACTCGGTGTCATGTTTAAAAAATTGAACAGAAACATAAATGTAAACAAGAATCTGAATAAATAACATTTGTGAAAAAGGTAGTCCTCCTTTTATTTTTCTTGCAAGAGCAAAGTTACTAACTGGTTGGCAAAGACAATCAACACTGCTTACATCCAACAGTGTCGACCTGGAGTGTTTGAATCCTGAGAGGTCACTGAGTGACAGCAGCTCCAAGTAGAGGTTCGGACTCGGACATTAAGACCAGCGATCCATCCTGTGCAGACGCCTTGGACTGTAAAAAGTCTTCCAGGAGAAGCTGAGGGTTCAACCATCAGTAGCCAGGATTAGCACGGCACCAAAGATGCCCACATTATGTCCAATCAGCTTCATCTGGTTCCAGAACTCCACCTTGCGAGTATGGTGCCAGAAGCCCAGGTTTCCGTCGATGAGCAGGATTACCAGAGGCAGGACAGTGGACAGGATTTGAGCGGCCAGACGGATGTAACAGCCAGAGAGGAAGGCAAGAGCCAGCACGCCAAACAGCACCTCCAGCAGAATCAGGGTGATCTCTCCTCCCACAATGTGGTTCAGATAGGCCTGCTGGTCCTCTTTGCTATGTTGGAGGGAGTACACCTAGTGGGCAGAAATGGTACCAAATTATTTAAAATGACACTGAAAACAGTTTGTACGCTCTGGTACTAATTCACAAATAATAGATGCGGTTGTCACTGATGTGCACCATTGATTTTACAAAATCTTGTGTCAGATTACAGCACAAACACGACCATTGGGTTTTGCCATTGTTTTCCATCTGCAAATATCCACTTGGCAAAGTTTAAAACACAGTGAAATGTCAACCGAAAGGAAGAGAGAACAGAGAAAACACTTGTTGATAGAAGTTGAGGCAAAATAGTTAAAAAAACAACAGATTTTTCATATTTCAAAACAGATTCAACATATCAACAGATATGAGGAAGTAAGAAAAGAGGGCGGGGGATGGAGGGAAAGGGGAATCATTCTTAAGATGGTATTCCTGGACTGGACTCATAAATTTGATGATCAGCATCTCAACTGTGGACTGGAGGAAACAACAAGCTGATCCAGAAGGCCAGCCCCTCTCTGGGTCATCCACTACAACCTCTGTAGGTGGCGTGTGACAGAAATCAAGACGTTACAACCAATGCAAGAGCAGCACTGAGCAGCTCCTCTTTATACATTCTTCTGCTCTTTATTTTACTACTGGGCTCTCAATATTTGCTCTTAGTATGACATCTTGCTCTTTGCTGCTGTAACACTGAAATATCCCTGACTAATAAAGCATTATCTTATCTTAATACTCAAATTCCAGTAGAACATGATGATGACGTTGCTGTTTTATTTCACAATCACACTATACACATTCTAAAGTAGGAGCCCTATCAGCAAACTTTATTCAGACCTCTCAAAGAAGAAATGAGTGTACAAAATGTGTGCCATCAATTTTTGACTATGGTGTTTTAGAGAATCTCCACAAACAATGATACATAAAAATAGCACTGGTCTTACCATGCAGATGAGGTAGACCCCCAGGAAAACTTGTCCAGTGGACTGCAAGGATCTGCTGCGTGGCTTCTGTCTGTATACCTCCCCTGCGCCACTGGCCAGAACTAGGAAGCCTCCAATAATTGCCAAAGCTCTGGAATACATACGTACCTGCAGGGAAAAATATACTGTACATAAACAAGCCACTTTCTACTTCTTGTGGTGGCCCGGATTAATTTTCTGTCATTTGAGACACTGATAGGGTTTAAATACATTTATATCTAATGCACGTCTTATTTTGTGGTAATTTTATGTCTGACCAGCCAGGATTCAACATGTGGAAATTTGGACAAACCAGAGAAGAGCCAATCAATCTTACCAACTGACTCAACGGGGAAGCTGCACGAGAGTCTAAGCATGACCAGTGATACTGAGAGAAGCTCTGAAAATGTTAAGTGAAAGTGACTCACCTTAAGCCAATCCCCATAATGCACCTGTCCTCCAACATACGATGCATAAGTGCTCAAAACCATTTGAATGGCAGCAGCCATTGCAAACCACCTTCTCTTCACTCCGAATGACATGAAACTGGCACACAGCACTGAAGCCCCCATGTCCACATATAAGTATGGTATATTGATATCTGGCTTCCTGGAATCAAAAGAAATTGAAATCAAACTCAATGGACAGTCTGATATATACGGCTTATACTTTATTTTTTAATTGCCCATTCTGTCTTGATTGTGCGAACCTACTGAATGTTTAATCATTCTTTGTTGACAGGCGGCCAGAAAAAAGCTTCACGTCGCACTAGAGTGCTTCTTTTACAGTGACAATAAACCTGACATTATTTTGTTCTGGATCCACACCTATTAACCATTCTAGAACCTGATATATAACCTGATATTAATCCTATAGATCAATTGGCCCACAGGTTGAGTAATAGCCATTACTAATTCAAATGCATTTACAGCATTAAAACATACAAAGAGCATACCTCCAACAATTGTGGTGTCGTATTAATTTAGATATACCTCATACAAAATTGAGTAGCAGCACGTAATTACTCAACTCTGGAAACCCACTACTGATTCCTTGGAAATGAGGCGTTTATCACCTATAGTTTATGAGTTGCTGAGGACTCCTAGTGGCAGTGCCATGTTTCTACCACTCTCCATTACTGCACTGCAACCCCATCGATACTGTCACCCCCTCAAAATATAACTCAGATTATGAACTCTGCATCCATTCGTGCTGCAGAACGACTATTCTACATTGTACTTTATTATCTCTTTGATATTTTTGTAAAACGTCAAAGAAAAACTGTACATTTCTGCCTATATACAACAAGATCTCTTATCAAGTTAGATGAATTCATGTATAATTAATTATCACAAGCTAATGAATTACATTTTGATGAATGGAAACCCATACTAAAAGGTATCTAAATTCCTTTAGGTAGTTAAAAAAATAATCAAGTAAAGCCACCCAATTAATAACGTTCTTGCTCTGGAAGAGTCCAACATATTTCCTAAGAGCTGCTATAATTACAGGATAATTCAGAGGGGTGTGGTAAAGGAACACCAAGTCATGACAGACTGATGTAAAGATAACACAGAGGTTTAAATCGAAGATTGAGTCAAGTCAAATTACAACCTGTCCTCTGCCTAACAGACAATTACAGACCGGGCCAAATACAAACTGTAATTAAAATCTAAACGACTCCATACGACTGAAAGTTTGTAAAGTTTAGTAAAACTTCACTTAAGCCTTAAACACCATAAGTAACCTAGTTAGCTGACACGTTTACATAGTCAACAAATGTACGCATTGTACAAAAAAGTCAGCTATAACATAAATGGACGTATATTTACTTCTGCTCTGATAGCTTTGTTTCCACTCTGATGTTGAGGAGTTTTAGTATCTGCATGAAGCGATGTTGCTATTAGCTTGTTAGGTAACTATTTGGAAAAAACCTGGATTCGCTCATTCACTCTTTTTACCTTTTAGAGTCTGCTCGTTCCGCAAATAGCATCAACATACTAAAGCAGTTCCAAAATCCAAACCGGGTTAGAATAAATGCCCCTAGCTGGCTCAGGAATTTCAACGTCTGTTTCCTACTGGGTGCTGCCATTGCTGCGTTTCTGCTATGCTCCACGGACACTGCGGATATTTGAATGACTTCCTCTCAACGCATAAATACTTATCGAAATAAAAGTAAGTGTCTTTCGTTTATATAGAAAGTATGTTAAATTTAGTAAAGGGTGCTTTATTTTGAAAAACAATTCTGGTGACGTACAACGCTTTCCGATTAGGGGACAGATCCAAGAAGGCGGGACAGACTCTTTTACGCAGCGGAGAAAAGATTAAAGTTTGATGCCTCCACCTGTAGGAAAACCTCGAACATTACAGAAATTAAAAGGAAAATCTATCCATCCATCCATTTTCTACCTCTCATATCCGGGACCGGGTCGCAGTGGCAGCAGGCTAAAAAGGGAAGTCTATACTCCTTTCTAAAAAGAACATCTATCTGTGCCAATAAGGATGTGCTTCATCTTTTTTTAATTTTGGGAGGTAATTAAACGCTGGTTAAACGGCATTAAAAATAGATTTTAATCTAATAAATGTTTGTAATATTTGAGCTCTGATACAGCCCCAAATTAGAGCTGCAAGCAATTATCATATGACCAATTGTATATTAATGATCCATCGGTTTATAAGAAAATCAAGAAAAGTCGCCATAACCAGTACAGCAGATATGATTTAAGAGACTGGAGACTTACTGTATATCATTATATATCATTATATTTACATCACCATGCATGATTGATAACACTTTTTCAGTCTTTTTCTTCACTGCATGAATACAATTATTGTGGAAAAGTAAAATTCTCATTGCTTTAATATATATTTTAGATTAAAAAATATAATAATTAATAAGCCTAAATAAATATATTATATAAATGTAAATAATATATAAAATATATAAATATAATATATATATATATATATGTTTTATTTAACCTGGACAGTGGAGATTAATAAGTAGTCTCTGAAAGATGTTACGAAAGGTACCGTTAATATAATATAATATGATATAATATAATATAAAACTTTTAAGCACGCAAAGCAATCGCAATGGATAAAAACAAACAAACAAATAAACCACATATTAGGTTAATTTATTTTTTCTTTAAGACCCCTGTGTTGAACGGGTGACTTGTCGAGGGTGTGACCTGCCTCTCACTCAATGTCATAGGCTTCATCCCCCAACCAACCCTGATCAGGATAAGTGGTGAGAAAAAAATGAAGGAATTAAGGAAACACACAATTATTAGAGTTAAAAATACAACAACAAAGAATCATAGTGGACACCATTGCACCACCTAACTGACAGGTACAAATACAAATCAATTTTATTTATATGGTGCCAAATTACGACAAATGTTGGGCCCTTTCCAAAAAGAGCAGGTCTAGACCCTAATCTTTATGCTACGAAGACCCAATGACTCCCCTATGAGTAAGCACTTGGTGACAGTGGCACTGGGAACCAGTGATAGCGTCCTTACTAAATACCATAAAAACATAAACATTTGTAAGTGTACAATTTAAGCTCCAACAAGCAATAAAACATGATTTTGCTGAAACATAAACTTTCACCAATGGCTGCTATAACTTCAACATAGTTCCAGAAAACCTGTCCACTTCATCCAACAATCCAGAACACCCAGAGGCCAAATGAGAAGTGGACTGAGATTACCATTTAGTATTAAAACCCCCCCCAACAGTTTTATTCATTGATTTTCTGTTGATTTCAGCATTAATGTTAAATGTCTTTATCAGTGAAACACCCTGTTCACAGTGTGTTTGACAGTGAAGCCAAATGGAATTAAAATATGATGGACCAATAGGAGGGGGTATTTTTCATCAGGTGCTCAGTCACACACCATTTCCTCACAACGTCCTGGAGTGTCTTCACACTGCTACTGATCCACGGTGACGTGTCTCAGGTTAATCTCAAGTAGATGAGACTAACCCAGATCCTGAAAATGGCTTATTGTGAGTCCTGCTGAAGGTTTAGTTAAGGATCAGTAGCTCGTCACGTCTCAGAGGGAGGTTATTCATGTAGGGTGGGAGTCCATGCACATTGTAACAAATCTTCACAGAACCTTACACTTTGGTGTAACAAACATTAGTTTGGATTAGTGACATTTAGCAGTAATAGATACCAAATCCTCGCTTTTATGCATATTTTAAGCACAACATCCAATGTCCATGCATCCATCCATCCATCCATCCATCCATCCACACATCCTGTGCAGTGTACGATCGGGGAGTGGATGCTGGAGCTGTACTTAATGAGAAATGGGGTATAATAAATATTATCCCTATGCCTGTTGACAATTTACATCTTGACTAGATGAGGACAAGAAAATATATTGAATTTGATAATTCATCAACTGTTCCAACCATTTTCAAGCAAAAATGTCAAATATTTGTTGGTTACTCCTCCATAAGAATATAAGGGGAGCACAATGAGTAGATATTTTATTTGGAAGAGACTACTAATATTATTGAAAAAAGATTCCTTCTCTTGCTATGTTAAATAAAGTGAAAAAGTGATTCATATCCATGTCACCACAATATTCTATCAACTCTTTCTGGTCCTACGATCAACCCCATACAGATTGTCACCAATATCCTTTGACAATATTGATTAGATATCTTTCTAGATGATAAGAACATTTATTGAATTTGATAATCGATTAACTGCTCCAACCATTTTCAAGCAAAAATGTCCAATATATGTCGGTTCCTCATCCATAAATGTAAGGATTTGCTGCTGCTCATAGAACAGAGGAATAAGTTTGAAGCATTTTTGATTTCTTTACCCAAACTTGTATATAATGAATGATTAAATAATTGCCAAATGAAAATAGTCCTTAGTAATACCTCTAATCTATGGGTACTTCATAGCAGTTTGCCTATCACGCCTGCAATTAGATTATGGAGGAATATCTTCACAGACACATGGAGAACATATCAACCACACAAAAAAGCCCAGTGGGTTTGAACTCCGGATCTTCCTATTATGTTATAATAACTCTGCCCTCAACAAATAGAAAAATATGGCTTTAGTACAACTTGACAATTAACAACATACTTTCAGTTGAACAAAAACAACACTGTTGGTTTTACATATCAAGTCTGTACCCTTCTATGCAAAAACAATTCTTCATTGAATTGATGCAACACTTAGAACCACTGATCGGATTGCCTGCAAGATAGAAGTATATAATCAAATTAGATTCAATGACTTTGCCTCTCCCCTCTTGGCTCAATGTCCTTTGCCTCTAATTTGTTAGAACAATGAACTCTTACTGCATCTTTATGACTAAAATTTCAGTTTTCATTGAGTCGACTTACTAAAGATCAACACAAGTGTCTCCATTATTAGTTTGCTATCTGTAAAACAGTTTCCAGTCATTTCTAGCATCTCACTTTCTGCCCGGTGTTGTTTGCAGATCTGAAATGATCTTCCTTTCTTCCTTCCTGTTCAGGGGTCATGGCTCCTGATTGTTTAATCTCATCACGGAGGATTGATGACATCAGGTCCAATCCTGTGCCGACCTCTCCCAAAAGCCGGCAGCGGGGATCAGTTGGGATGAAGTGCAGTAAGATAGAAGGGATCAGTCAGTGTGAAGAAGCCAGTGGAAAAGAGGAAGACATCCAGTCGATGAGCTCCTAGGAGCCAACACTTTTCTCTCATTGTTGGCGATCCCACTATTCAACAGGTAAAGGCTGTTGATGGCAACTTTTGTCTATGCTTCTTAAGAATCTACACTTTGAGGAAATATTTCGGAATTTGTGTCATCCTTATTTCCTTTCACAGCCAGGATGGCTCGGGATATGTCGGATAAGGAAATCTTGAAAATGGAGCTCGATCAGTTAAAGAAGGAAGTTAGCACAGCTAGGACACCAGTAAGTAAATAACCTAAATCTAATGTTTTCTTGACTTTGCTGTCTTTAGTTTCAATGTAAGGAAGCAACATCCTGTATAGCCTTGCATTGAATAATTAAGTGGAGAAAGATGTTTACTATTTTTTAGCTTGCAAATTTGTGCATTTCTGTTATACTGTTTCCACGTTTCCTCTGAACAACAGGTGGGTGTGAACTGTGCAGAGACCGTTGAGTTCGCCGAGAACCTGTTACCAAACGATCCGCTGATCAAGGGTGTTCCAGATGACAAGAATCCCTACAAGGGAGACAAGGGAGGCTGTATAATAACATAGCACACAGACATCCATGAGATAGTCAATGTTTTATATGAGAAACAGTAACAGGGCTGTATTATTCCTTTAGAATTCTTATGGAGGAAATGTTAAATAATGAGAAACTAAGATCTGTAATGATACTGTAACCAGGATCGCTGTATGTATGTTGATATTAAAATGTTTCTTTGGCTATTTGTAATTAAATCTAAATAGCGGTATGAAGCTTTAACCTGACCTGACTACTCTCGTTCTTGAGTCACATCACTATATCACATTTTTTATTGTACTAGTATTGCACATGTGTCTAATTATATCATACTTAATATTAAAAAGGGTGACTGTGGGTCTGCAGCAGGCACAAAGCAGGACAAAGTCATAGGAGTTGTGCGGCTACTGTACAGACTCATTCTTAATAGGCTTTCTTTGCTGCACCTCAGTCAGCCACAGAGACCTTTTGACACAGAGCTGCTTCCTGTATCAAAGTCTTTAAGCCTATTCCAGCGGCTTCATCCCGGCTTCCACTCCAAGCTCTCCATCCAATTAGTGGCATCGTCAATCTAGGCAAAAAACATACATTTGCAACACAATTATTGGTATGAATAAAGCCTTTTTTGAATAAAGACTTAATATGAGCACATTTTTTGCCCCTGCATTATTATATATATTAAACCTTTACTTAAGTATTTTTCTTAAGTACAATATCAAAACGTGTTCTCTTTTCCGTTTTACTTTTACTCCACTACATCTCACAGGCAACTATTGTGCATTTTAATGCAGAGATGAGAAATAACATGTAAATATTGTGCAGTAGTAGTGCAAGTAGTTGTTAAGTAGAGCATTTCCTGTATCTCTACTGTACTTGAGAATTTATTTTTATGACAACAATTTACTTTTACTGTTTATATTTTAACACAAATAACTGAATTTACTACTCCTTTCATTTTAAACACAGACTGGATATTTTGTAAATTATTTTTAATGTGTCCTGAAGTTGGGGACTCAATGCTACTTAACAAACATGAGTATCTTACCCAACTGTGAGTGGAAAGCTGCATTCTGGGCAATGTAGTCATTATACATGAACAGTATAGAGGAATTTTTGGAATAAAACACATTCTTCTCTGGTCCATAATTTTGATCTATTGTTGTTAAAGCTCTCTGTTGTGCGTTTGATTATATCAAACATTGCAGATCATTGAACAATTAATTACAACACTAGTAAGTCTGACAATTACAATGGTACCATATTTAATACTTAATTAGCACAACCAAAAATATTAATTGATGGGCTCCAGCCCCCTGCGATCCTGCACATAATAAGCAGTTACAGAGATGGATGAGGATCTTGCAGTATCTTCAAGGACCACCAAAGTGCTACCGCCTATACTTTAGGACTCACTGATATACCATGAAATCAGTTACACCTATATTTTTCATATTAAACCAGTGTCTGTTGTGAAAACATATGGCTGTATAGATGGGTGGATCGATATATGGATGGATGGGTAGACTGCTAACTAAATGGATGGATGGATGGATGGATGGCTGGATGGATATTCTAAGCAAGTGACCTCTGAAGGCCCACCTGCAGTATCTTTAAAACCCACCAGGGGGCATCTGCCAACAACCACTGATTTATGTTCTTAGTCACACCTGTAATTTTCCTGTTAAACAAATGGTCTGATGTGAAAGCAAATGCCAAGAATCAGTCACTAAAAAAAAGAAGAAAATAACGGATTCAAATAGTCCAATTCTGGTTATTTATGTCCAATATTTGACCATGTGGGAAACACTTTTCCAAGAGTGACCTGGCCAAGAGAGGAGCTTTAAAAGTGTTACACCAGAAAATATGATGAGTATAAGAAACTTTCATGCACTGCAGATGAATGCATACATTTAAATAATAAATGTCTAATCAAGAAAACGTCCAAAAATGATCGTAGTGTTATCTTTTACCTTGTCTCATCACTTTGACCAAGTTCTCTCGACCCTTGAAAACAGATTATGAATTGCCCCAAAGTAACACGTTCAGGTCCTTCTGTTAATTGCTCTGGGGAAAAGGGGAAGCACGTATAGTCATTTTATTCTAAGTCATTGTGTGAACATTATTCAGATATACAATACATTTTAGTGGTTTTTAGGAACACCAAACTTCTGACTGACAAAACTGTTCATGCTACATTTCAAGTTCAGGTGAAAACTTTAATAAGGACGGAGCATGAAGGGGTCCATAGCACAATAGGAGACCAACAAAAACAAAAATAATAAGACTTTGATAAGACAAAAATGCTTACAGTCATCACTCAATTCATCACAAATCTTCTATTTGGGTCATCAGAATTAAATACTAGTGCAGCTGAATTTGAGTCGAGTAACTCACAATATTAGATTTCTTTTTTTTTTATTTCTTTCTTTGCTTTCGGTTGCAACACTGCTTCGTTTCAACTCGGAATATCTGTTGATTTCTGTCATTCAATCAATATCAAAACTTTCAACTTGCATTGAACATGATTGTATTTGTGGTTTGCAGTTTAGGACAGTTCAGCAAGGCTGAAAATAAAATTTGATACACCGTTCCCTGATTTGTATTTTTATTTACTTTATAATGGTGAAATTATTTTAGGAACAGTGCAAGACTATTTATCAGACTAAAATAAAGAAAAAACCAACTCATTTACCCCCGTAATATCCTAAAATACCCCTTTCGTATCCTAAAATACCCCTAAAGCACCCCTGCGACCCTGAACAGGATAAGCGGGTACAGAAAATGAATGAATGACCGAAGCCATTTTCACCTGTCAAACACTCTGCTACTGGGCTTATTGATGGCTGCGTTGAGTCTGGTACTGGTTACATGTAAAAGGCGAAGAGGCATCATTAAAGGCTCATCTAGCTCCACATTTAAAGTGAAGGGTTCATAAACTTCCAGAAACATAAGTCTACACTTCTGAAAAGCAAATTAATAATAGGCCAACTAAAAATGTTGATGTTCATGTTATCGCTTCCTATGGTCAAAGTCAACTGAATTAGAATATAACATGAGAACAAAGTTCTTTCATGGACCATATAGTACAATAGTGTAGTCAAACATTTACAGCTTAAGCTTTTCAGACACACGTTTTATTGTTGCATTTAAAATAGCTACTCACTGAATAAAACATTGTGGCTATTGTAGGACGATTACTTGCATCTTTCTCTACATTACATTTAAATTCCTTAAAATGCTGAAAGTCTTTATTTTCAATCAGATGCATTTTTGCTAAGGCAGACAGACGACTGGACACTGCACTGTACTTTACTGTGTAAAGTAAATCCGACTGGTCCATATCCTTTATCTTAATTGTCTTATCAGATAAGAGCAATATTATTAACATATGTTATCTAAGGGTACATTTCTTAGAAACTGTCTGGAAAGACAATATATGATGATACATACATATATTATACATACGTACATATAATACATGATTATAATGCAAGGGCCAGCCCCTGACGCACATACAATATGCACACAGAGCAGGTGAGAACATTAACAATAACTACTGTAAGTACCTATAAATGCACATTTCAAATGTGATTTAGCCTGAGTCATATCTCCTTACTGTTTTTTGCAGTTTGCTGCCGGTTGATGCTGTTGATTCAGGGATGCTGCTGTGTTCACTGTCTTCTACTGCAGTTTCTACAACGCTGCTAATAATATTCTCCTCCTGATCCACACTTCTCTTCCTATGAGTTCCCGTTTGAAGCCATGATTGCATTGTTATTAAACCACTCGTAATTTTAGCTTCCTCTGCTTACTGTCTTCTAGTCCTCACAGTTTAGTTTGTAACGGCTTGGTGCGGCGCGCCCCAACCTGACTACTACTACAGGGAAGGCTAAACTTATTTTAAAGCCCATTTAATTCATCTCATGGTTACAATATTTTCATTTCATTCATCATAGTATTTTGATAGTATTATACGTGTTAGCCTTTTCCGGTTCGGGTTCCAGACCGTGATCGGGGAACAGGGGATATGTTTGTTTATTTACTCCAATGAAGTGAAGTTTCTCTTTCGGGACTAACCCCTTTATTCTTGACCAGCGGCAGTAAGACACCACAGCAATATACCTGTTTAAGCTAATTTCATTTCATTTAGTAAAGGTAGGCAATTTTTCCGACATTCCTCCGCGTACCACTAGAGGAAGCCTGCGTACCACTAGTGGTATGCAAACCATAGTTTGGGAACCCCTGCTCTAGGATAAGCCAAAACCTACCTCTGGATAAAATTTCATAACATATTTGTCCTGTAGTTGCTCAAAAACAAACAAACGCTCAGGAGTAAAGTCATATAAATTAAATGTATTATTATTATTATTATAACCTCTTTGGCGGAGGAAAAAAAATCCCTACTGCTTGCTTAGAAAATTTTTCTCTGACCTCAGCAAAAATCTTTGAAGCGGTTCCAGCTGGGACAGTTCCTGTGATCTGTGCATTATTGTCCCAAGGAAATGCATCCTTCAACACTTTATCTTTATTGCTGATCATAACATGGATAATGCTACATATCAAATGCATGCCCTTCTCTTCCAGACCTTTGGATCTCCTCACAATAAAAGGAGGTTCATGAGGTGAGCAGTGTTATGAATGAAGCATTGCCGCTGTGAACACCGCTGCAGGAAAGTATTGAGTGATTTGTCGCCATGATGTGGCTCTTGGTTTTCTTGGTCTGGCTGTTGATATGGGTCGGTGGCACATACTGGTACCTCTTTGGCAAACCGAGCCCCTTCTCGATAGAGTCAGTGAGACCCCCTGGACCCAGAGAGTTTGACCAGAAGAAGCGGGACAAAGTCATCAAGCAAGGTAAAATGATAACATTTGAAATTGCTTTAATGCAACATCACAATGAGCTGGATTCACATTTCCCCCACTAGATCAGCCTGGTGTACTCCGTGATATTCATTTTTTTTAAATGTAACATATTGCAATAATTATATTTTCAAGTACTAAAACTGTTCAAATGCCTACAATCCCAAGGAGTATGTTTCAAAAAAGATCTTTTTAAATCATTTCTGTGAAGGAATTTCTTTAGTCAAGAAAACGTATTGTTTTGGAGAAGGCTTTGGAGACCTGGTGTCTCATACTGAAGTATTGACTATAACTCTATCAAGCAGAAGTAATAAGTTGGCTTATCTTAAAAGAAGTCTCGAAACCGATTGTCTCAAAATGAATTATTAATTAAGTTAAGATAATTCAGTTTAAGTTGTCAAAACTGAAAATTTAATTAGTTTTAATAACTTAATTTACCTTATTTAACACTCTGCCTTACTTAGTAATGAAGAGGCATTTTGGGGGGATTCCTGTGCAGCCAACTTATTACATTAAAGATTTGATACACCCCCTATAAGTCAAGTTCATTTTAATTGTAAAACCCTAAAATCCTAATCTGCCTCGATGGGCTTTATTTACAATCTGTACACGATGCAAAATCCTCTGTAAAATGATATATACTATTTTAAAGAAAATGATGAAAAAGACAGAGAGAGACTTTATTAATTCCAAAAGGGAAACTTCAATCATGGCAGCAGCTCCAAAAAGCATTACATTACCGACTGGTACTTGGTGTACCTGAATAGGACCGACTCTAAACAGGATAAGTGGTTACGAATAATGAAGAAATTAATAGAATGCAGGTCTTCCAGCTGGCTGCTTTTTTTTTACCCCGTGTTTCGACAGATCTAGGGAAAAAACGCATTTTCCTTAAATGCACTAATAGTAAGTAAGTGATCCCTTACTGTGACAAATGTGTGAATGTATACCGTCAATGACACTGAGCTGTTCTTTCACAACAATATCTTTTAAAAAGAAAACTGCATGTACAATAAACAGATGGTAGTTCTTACAGCTGCTCATGTTTATCTAAATGACCTGTTTTCTCTGTCATATATCAGCGTTTAGATTAGACAAAAATAAGCAGATGTACAACAATTAATTTCAATCTTGCCTTATCTTAATTAGATTATGACCAGGAGATAATACGAGCTGTCTTATCTCCTTTTTATTGCCCACAAGAAAACAAAGATGTGGCATTGACTCAGCAGTTGTGTTTCTTAAGAGAGGAGAGGTCTGCAGCTCAACCTTCAGACTCTTATGTAACCCAATAATGCAATATCATTTTATCAAATCAATTTCAGGTATGTTTGTGTCCGTCCAGGTTTCAGTCTTGACAAAGTGCCCCAGAACCTGGATGCCATCGTCATTGGGAGTGGTATTGGTGGGCTGACCACTGCAGCCACGCTGGCCAAAGTGGGGAAGAAAGTCCTGGTTCTGGAACAGCATGACCAAGCCGGAGGCTGCTGTCACACCTTCACAGAGAAAGGCTTTGAGTTTGATGTTGGTAAGATTACTTGTGATTTGACGCAGGTGTTCAATTATTATAAGATATGATAAGCAAGGTTTGCCGATTTTGACTCAAAAAACACTCAGTGAAAACAAAATCAAACATTTTCCCAATAAAGTATACCTTACAGCCAAGACCCTGAAGGCACCAGCGATTATAATGTATATTTTCAGGTTTATTGGTTCAGATGATGTATTTTCAGAGGCTAAAGGTATATAAAAACAACAACAACACCTCTACCATAGGTGTACTGAGGGTCTAACCTGATAAGGTCCTGTCCCGTTCTGTATATTCTGTATAAGAGTACACCCACAACAGAACATTGGAGAGTCCCACGGGGTATTTCTCACTGTTACTCAAAATGGATAAAATGCCTTTCCTAGCTGTCACAGTTTAGGATATATTAAGATTTTATTGGTCATCTTAGATAAAAGAAAAGAAGGATGTGCTGTTTAACTTTTAATTGTAAGTTTTAACTGGTAGCAGCTTCAACCGCAAAGTACTGTATATTATCAGGTTCCTTACTAAATTTAATGATTACAGTTTTTGAAATAAATAAACCGATCAATGTATACTTATAAATGAAATACACAATACTAATCAACTTAATAAAATCAAAAAATGTCATAGATTCACTAATTTTCAGAATCCCAAATGCCCAACGCTGATAATGTCTTCAAAGCCCTAAACTTAACGTATCCAGAGGAAAGTTTAAAATCCAAACATAGTAAGCTTGTTATAAGATATTATAAAGAAAAGCAGGGAATCATTGAAGTTTCAGCCGCTGGCACTGGAGAATGTTTGGAATGTTGCTTGAAAAATGTCTAAATCTAAAAATCAAGACTTCCTTTTTAATGTCAGCTTTAACTAAAACTCTTCAACCAAACAAATATGCCGCCAAAAATTTTGTTCCCCCTTTGTTCAGTTAAAACAGGACAATAAAAACAAAAATGTTGTATTTTTCAGAGCTAACGACATTCATAAATATACATTTATATATAGATAAGAGATAAGATAGCATCCTATAAAACAAAATAAAATGTACAATTTAAGCCCGAAAACAGTAATAATACACAGGTTAGATCATCTATCATAGCAGAATGATAATCAGCATTAAATGACTTAGAAACTATGTGCCTGATTCACTGTCTGTCTCTTCCAGGGTTTCACTACATCGGCCAGCTCCATGAGAACAGTTTGCTCCGTATTGCCTTTGACCAGATCACTGAGGGTCAGTTGGAGTTCCACGAGCTGAACCAACACTTCGACACCATCTGGATTGGCACGGGTGAGGAGAAACGAGAATACACCATCTTCTCTGGTAAAACTGAGATGAAAGCCCACCTGATGAAGCAGTTCCCTGATGACACAGAGGCCATAGAGACGTTCTTCAAAATAATGAAGGTATTATCAGCTGGAGGACACTCATTTCTATGGAAGAGTATTACATTCACAAAATAAATAAAATTGAGTCACCTTAACTCATAATTACGAGAAAAAATATCTCGTAATTACAAATGAGGATCCTCTGATTATTAGAAAAGGAGCTTGTAATTATGAGATAAGGAGGATATGATTGTTTGTTTGCACATGCCTTCATATGATCCTGCATCTGTAACTGTACCTGTCCTTTCACCGGTTGTGTTTTTGGGATCTTATTTCATTAGTGTTTTCGATGCTCATCCTAACTGCCAATTATATCTAATGATATATAAACTTCTCCGTCGCTCCAGAAGAATGACTCTGGCCTGGCTTCAACACCTGTGTTTAAATTTCTGTGGCGTCACAAAACACATGCACAATGATGTGCAGCTGTCCGACAAAAGAATAAAACGTACAAATATACCAGCATCCCGACATTTTTAAATGACTCATATCTCTACTAATATGAGAAAAGATTTATGCATTCTCAATTCCAGATCCTATCCAGGTATACGTTTTAGCATCATTTCGCCAAATAGTGGCGGAAGCAGTGACAGAGTCATCCTTCTGGAGCGACGGAGACATTTATATATTATTAAATATACTTGGCAGTTAGGATAGGCATGGAAATGCTCATCCTGTTCAAGTTAGTGGTAAACAAGCAGCAAAACGCAGGTTTCTCAACATAATAAGTTGTGCAGGTTTTTGCAGGGTTGGAAACACCATTGAAACATCATAACGTGGCCAAACACGACTGTCATACAGCCGGTGAAAGGACAGATACAGTTACAGCATAACTGCAAACATATCCTCCACTCGTTATTACCAGATATGGATCTCGTGATCAAAGGACAGGGATCCAATAATTACGAGATTATACGTCTGAATTTTTTATTTAAATTGTGGCTGCAATGCAATTCTCTACATTTCTGTTGTCCAAAATAAAACCAGTGAATTTTTTTAACGAACCCATTTGTCTTCTGTGCTCCAAAAGATCTCAGCTAAGAAAACTCACTACTTGGCAACTCTGAAGCTGATCCCGCAGTGGGTCTCTTTATTCCTGCTGAAGTCAGGCATTGCAAACCTCTTCTCCTCGGTCTTTCGCCTCTCCGGAACATGTGCAGCAGACTATGTGAGCAGCCTGACTAGCAACAAGGATCTCCATATCATCTTTTCTTATTTCTTCTATGGTGGGTCCCCAAATGTGTTACAACGGTAGAAAACCAATCACAAGTCCATACGAAATACCCTTTCTTTTCGAGGGCTGAGCCTAATTTGAAGCTAGATTTTTGTGGCATAGGAATAGGTCTAGTTTTAGACTGCGATCTTCGTTCATTCTAATGAAGCCTAACTGTAAACACTGCAAAAGACCCGTAACCATTGTTGAGTCGATGAATATGAGTCTCATGAAACACAGTTTGAGTTTTAGTTACTATTTGTACCTTATGTTATCCTTCAAAAGGATTTTGTCATTGACCGTTACAACCTTAATCGCTGACAGGGACAGGGAAGCCACTAAATGAGTAAATTATGTTGAAAAGTAATTAAACAATATAATCAATAATTCTGTCTTCTGTATATATTTAGGTGTACCTCCAAAGGACGCCAGTGTTTTGATTAATTCCCTCCTGCTTCATCATTACAAACGAGGTGCCTACTACCCAAAGGGTGGTTCTAGTGAGATTGCCTTCCACACCATTCGCACCATTCAGAAGTACGGAGGCAACTGCCTGGTCAGAGCTCCTGTCTCCCAGATCCTGATCAATGATAAGGGAGCAGCTTATGGTAGCCTGATGTCAAATCACTCTTCAGCTGTTGAAGGCCAGATCATCCACAGATAACAGAGTAAGATCTTCTCTATCTCATGTTCCAGGAGTGAAAGTGAAGAAAGGTCAGCGGGAGGTGGAGATTCACGCACCAGTGGTTGTTTCAAATTGTGGCATCTTTACCACAATCCAGAAACTTCTTCCTCCTGAAGTTCAAGAAAGGACAGGTGAACGACAGATCTTATATATATATATATATCATCATCATCCTGAAAACTAAGAGAAAGTTTAAAACCGATTACAAAACTTCCATCAAAGATGTCCAGGAAAGACTGGGCATGATGCAACTCAGCTGTGGATCACTCTTGGTTTTCTGCGGCTTTGATGGAACTGAAGAAGAGTTGGGTCTCGGGTCCACAAACTTCTGGCTGTTCAAAGACAATGACATGGACAAGTCGTAAGTAGTGAAGGCTCTTACTGCTAAACACAGAGGAAGCATTTACTCGTCACAAGGTGGCGCTATTCTACTAGAGGTGGGAATGCTGTATCTTCACAAAGACAGTACTGATCCCTCGGTGATCGCCTGCATCATGGACCGTTAGTGACATTTAAATTGTCTTGTGGATCAGCACATGTTCTTCCAAATAAAAAAACCTGTTTAGTTAGACTTTTTGAGCCTTTGCATAAAGGATATATAATGCTGTCCACTGAGTTCCTGTTTTCATTCTCTATAGAAAGAGTAGAGGATCAGTCATTTAGACCTTTCCTCTGTGGCCACACTGGTGATAGACATAGCCCAGACTACTCTAACTGATGATGACAAAATTCCTCTAATCTCATATTGTTTTAAGGA
>VRLP01003575.1:0-61924 GCA_009660295.1 Lophius piscatorius | reverse complement strand
GGGGGGGGGGGGGGGGGGGGGGGGGGGGGGGGGGGGGGGGGGGGGGGGGGGGGGGGGGGGGGGGGGGGGGGGGGGGGGGGGGGGGGGGGGGGGGGGGGGGTGTTTGAGTGAAGCACTCATGGATTAACAATTTGGAACATTCCTGCTGAAAATCTGAAGTAAAGGCGGCAATCTGAAAAAAAAAGGTGGCAGGTATGAATTTCATTTAGACTTCAACCAGCTGACCACAGACTGATAAGATAAGATAAGATAAACTTTATTGTCTCCAAAGGGAAATTGACTTTTGGCAGCGTACAGCGCTGTGCAATTACAGAAGACATAAGTACACTATCACAAAATATAAAAATTTTACATAATATAAGGTGTATTCTTGGTGCAGAATGTGTGAAAGGGTCATAAATGAACTTTCATCGCTGTTTAGACCACGCTGTCTGGTTTGGTCATGGACTGGACTGTAAGGGTTCCGTATCAAGCAGTCATGCTGTATCTTATTAAGCATAATGGTACAGTTTTATAGAATGTGGCAAGGATCTTGCTAGCCACACCGAACAGTCTGAGTCTGTCAAGTCAAGGAAGCCGCAGCATTTCCACGCGGTCCCCAGACTACTCTAGCACAGTCTTAGATTAGATAACCTTTATTAGTCCCACAATGGGGAAATTGCTCCTTTGCTCTTCCCATCACGTTTGTCCAGTACTTAGTTTTGTCTGGTCTCACACCTGACATCCTGGTAGAAGCCTGGCAGTGAATAAAGACTCCCAGGATGATGACGGCACCAGGAGTGCGTTGGGGCTGTGTGTGGATACATTCCGACAGGCGATTTGCAGCTCTTGCATTATTACCACTAGGCGGAATATAAGCAGCAAAGAGGATTATGAAGGATGAAGTAAAATGTTATAATGTAGAGGCAGAGAAGCTCTACGTCTGGGGTACATGTGATATCCTTCACAGTGTATTGCTTACAACAGTTGTTACTAGCATAGATGCATATTCCTCCTCCTTCTGACCTTCCCCGAGGAGTCAGTCCCATTGAGTCCCATTAGATAAAAAACACAATTAATCGATCTTTTGATAAACTCAACTCTGAGGTTTTTGGGTCTAAATGTAAGCAAATCGTTTTTTCCCATATGTGTTGGGGCTTTGTGGGCTTTGCATGTTCGTCACAGACTCCAAAGGTACAGGATATCAGTTTGTGATGAGCTGGGATGAGAATATTGTGAATGTGTAGAGACCATCACTCAGATCTTCAAGTATGAAATTATAACGGTGCAGCAGCAGCCCAGAGGGGACGCCAAAGAATAAATATCTTATTCTTCCTACGGCTCTTTCCCTAAGGGGTCACCACATCAGATCATGTCGTTCTGCATATTGGTTTGCCATAGGTTTTACGTCGGATGCCCTTCCTGACACAGCCCTCCCCATTTATCCGGGATTCGGCACTGGAAGTACAATTGGCTTGTGACCCCTATGTGGCTGAGTAGCCAAAGAATAAATATAATACCACAAAATACAAACTATTCCAAGGAAAGACTGGTATGGGCAACAGGGGCTAGCCACCCTGAAAGCAGTACACGTAAAACGGCACTATGTAAACTACTGGAGTGACTCTTGAGTAAACAACCAGAGACTCCCCAGACTGGTGAGAATGTGAGACTCACCAGGATGGAAAGAGTGGTAACAACCAGGATTGAATATTGAGGCAGAGTATTCTCACCAAACAGTCTAGACCAAGGACACTTAGGGCCAACTGAAGGGGTCCAAGTGTGGACAAGGAGTGATTCATGTGCAGTCAAAGACGGCTACTGACAAGAAAGACTTTAAAGCCAGTGTTGACAAGAATGGCATTAAAGGTCATTTTTGACAAAATAAACACTTGTTTAGTATTTCATCTGCCAATAGGAACAGGACCCAAGCTGGACGCCATGAGGAAAGGAACAGCAGTGGATGAAAATGACATTGAAGACACATGCTTGTCCTTGGAATGGACCCAATATTACACCGACCAGCAGGTACAGGTCTTTAGGTAGAAGATTTTATAAGAGGGGCATTATTGATGACAATGACAACAAACTGAGCATTCACCAAAAAGACATCAAAGACAACTTGTTTGTCATGAGAACGGATCTGATGAATACTTAATTTATGAGGAGGGACAGGACTCTATCGGGAAGGCTACAGGAGAGGGGCAATGATTTAGCCAACCCATCAAGTAGAGTGTAGGACAGTAAAGGATTCCAACAGTCAGTGAAGGTCCCCCCTGATGAACTTCTCGAGATCAAGGCTGCATTTTTGAACTGGTGCTAACTTGTCGTTGATCTATTCAAGCCTGTGCTAATAAGTCTTATAGAGGTGGAAATGTTTTAAATGTACTCACTGAAAAGTCCGACGCTTGTGCTTTTTAGAAAAGACGGGATCACTTAATTCTTTTCAGGTAACGGGGTTTTCACCATGCTGCTTGCATGTCCAAAAAAGTTATTTTGTAGTTGTACGTTTGGTCACGCATGTCCATTATTTCCAACAAACATAATTTCAACGCGGATATTTGATGATAAACACATTACTGAGATTATTAAAAGTTTTACTGAGCTATCAGGCGCTGGTGGGTTATGTGACACATCTGTATTTGCCCTTTTCTTCAGGATAAAAATAAAACCCAAACCAGTTTCATGGTAAGACATCAGTGGTATGTGGGTCAGGAAATGTTGAGCAGAGAACCTTCTGCAGGATAGTCTGAAAATGTTTGGACCAGACGTTTGTTCCCAAAGATCGTTCCTCACCACCTGCAGCATGACATCATCATCTGTCTGCTCCGAGACGCTGCAGGGCGCTCGCATACAAATCTCGCTTTGTGGGAAGGTTAATTCAGCGACCTCCTGTATTAAACTGAGAGGGAGCTGAAACAAATCTGGTCCTGACTGTACTTGAGTTGACCGAGTCAAACAGGCCTTTCAGCTCCGTGTGAGTAACAGTATCTGGACTGTACCACATAACTCCAGGACCTAAACCTTACCCAGCTTTGAACTGCAAGAGGTTATGAAGGTGTTTAGTAGCAAACAATAACAACTCTGTCAGGTCTCTCTTCTTAAGAGAGAATATGCCCCTGAATAATAATAATAATAATAATAATAATAACTTATCCTATTAATCACATACAGTACGGTATAGTGAAATGAGCCACGGCTGCCCCTTTAAGTAGAATTATTATGGGCTGAAATGAACTTGAGTGCTGGTGTACCATTCTAATGATGAAACCAAAACAAATGATGTTCTGCATCTGCATCCCTTCTCAACTTTAGAGGCACTTTTAGTATCTTTCAACCCATTATTCACTTTTAGTATCTTCTCGGTATCTTTTCAACTCAACGCAATTTTTTCCTATTTCACTGCTATCCATTGTGATTGGATCACACACGGACAACAGGTCAGACTATAGGCAAAACACATTGAGGAGGTACTTGAGATCCGAGAGCATTCAGAGTCAGAATGCACCACATAAAGTCACAGGGTAGCGGAAGAGCTGGAACCTATCCAAGGTCAGATGCAGGGGACAACAGGATCAAGTAGCTCGTTCTAACTCACTATTGGACACTTCAGAGTCATCAGCTCTAATATATTGCATGGTAATGGAATGTGTGAGGAAGCACCCAGACTGGAACTCATGCAAATACTTATACAACTCCACAAAGAAAGATTCCAGGGCGCCAGTTGGATTTGAACGCAGAGCCTTCTTGCTGTGAGGCAATAATGCTAACCACTAAACCACCATGCCACCAGTCAGAAGGACATCAAAGCTATAAGAATACGAGGATAACATGCAAACTCCACACAAAAAGATCCCACAGGTTCCCAGATGAATTTGAACCAAGCCTCTTCTTCCTGTCAGCTAACAAGGCTAACCTCAGATCCACTATGCTCCCAGTCAAAGGGACATCAAGGCCACAAGAACGTCGGGAGAACAAACAAACTCAAAACAGAAAGAGGTCAAATGTCCTAACCGTGTGGTTAGTGATTGAATTAATGAAAAACTGTATCACAACAAGTTGTGCTTCTCTGCAGCGTTTGCTGCATGTCTGCAGGAGAGCGTTCTTAACCACTTTCTCATATTTACTTGATATTTTCCATCTCAAAGACCCAAACAGTGTTTGCATTAAGCATGTTCACACTGGAATGCCCACAAAAGCAAAGTCTTTCGTTATCCATATTCAAACATGCTTTAGATGTATATTCTAGTGTGAAGTATCTAACCACATTACCTGTTTTGATGAGATATCTGTCATTTAACTGAGAGGCATTTTTTTCCCCTGCCAGTCTTCCTTCATTCCATCAGTCCTTGAAGAACAATCAACCAAACAGCAGCTTACAAAACTGCTTTTTTAGGAGAGAGGTTGTTTTGCCAAGTCAGAGTGCATCAAGGACAAACGACCAGATGCTAAAGGGAGATTTATTTCCCTCCAGTATGATCCAATGACTCCAGTATGAATGAATAACTGGAATTTTACACATCCAGTGAACATCGATGCGTTCAGTTTTTACATTATCATTAAATAGAAGACATCCAGATCCTTATATTGAAAGACAAACGTGCACAGATTAAGCATAGCATATATAAATAAATCAGAAAACAGAGGTTTATACCCCCCAAGCTTTCCATATTGGATGGTTAGATTTAATCCCACCACTTTATATACACCAGCCAGCCAAAACAGTAGAACACCTGCCTAATATCATGTAGGTGCCCTTCTTGCCACAAAAACGCCACTGTGTTGTCACTGTGTGTTCTGATACCTTTCTGTCAGAAGCAGCAGGAACTTTTTCAGCAATTTGTGGTACTGTAGCTTTTCTGTGGGACAACACAAGCAAGCCTCTTATCCCCATGCACATTAATAAGCCTTGAGTGCCCATAGCAATGTCGCTTGTTCACCGGCTGTCCTTCTTCGGACCACTTTCGGTACTTTCTAACCGCTACACACCTGGATGACCCAGCTAAATCTATTGTGTTGGAGATGTTCTGGCCCAATGTGTATTTTTGTGCCCTTCTACATGTTCGTACCTCTCTACACATGAGTTACGTCACAGCTATTGTGTTCGCTTCAGTCATGGTTGATAACAGAGTGATAAAGTGGTAAGAAATGCTTAAACACTTTCCGGAAGAGAGGGGCGTATATTTGTTGGCTCAGGTCAATCAAGCAAGTAGTGGAGCAGGAACAGAATGGGTAGAGCAACGCAAAAAAATTGTGAACACACTACTATACTTGCCCTTTTTTACCTCTTTGCACCACATCAACTTCAGCAGGAAATGTTCACTTGCTGCCTAATATATACTCTCACTGACAGGAGCCATGGTTTGTGAGATAATCAATGTTATTCTGACTACACTTGTCAGTGGTTATAATGTTATGTCAATCGCTGTATTTGCTATATTCAACATTTTATGGGGCGCAGATGGTAAAGTAGCACATGAGGATTTAAAAGGCAACTTTTTGACACATTTAGCTCCGAACAACGTTTAAAAAGCAGTGTCAAATTATTAAAGTCACATTTTTATCACATTTACTGCAAAAGTTTATGAAGTCAGTCATATTTGTCTTTGTAAGAAATATTAGTTGAATAAAATGTCTAAACAATAAATATAAATACAAATGTGAAATCTAAATGTGAAATCTAAATGTTGAATCTAAATGTTGAATTTAAATGTTGAATTTAAATGTTGGACCTTAACGTTTAGAACCAAACAAAATATTTAGCTTTTAGCATTTAGCTAAAATGCAAATCCACGCTGACATGAGCAGAAGTAACAAAAATAAGCGCTTGATGAAGAAAACTACTTCTATCCACGGTAAAAACAGTGAACCCTACAGACGTATTCTCCATTGTTTCTTTCATGGATTACATCAGATGTTATTTCTTTAATGATTCTCTATTATTGCAAATAGCAAAATAAATAATGTAAGAAATAGGCTTGATCTCACGTTTCAGTATTTCAGGATTAGATTCAGCGTCAGTCAGTTTTGTGTTCAAGCACAAAACTGTTTTTCATGCTCTAAAGGTTCCTCCCACTGGGATGGGCATATGATCAACATACATGTATAGTCTTTGCACAGAGTCAAGCATGGTGCTGTAACAATGCAAACAGTGCAAAGAGAATAAATACCGATGGGTAAAAACACAAACGTGTACAGTATATACAGCAAGCAGGATTTATATGACCATGAAAGTGACACGATAAACTGTGCATTTAGATAAATATAGACTATATACTGAACTTATTGACTCTACATGAGTGATTTAAATGTTCATCAGAGTGAAGGTATGTGTGAAGAAACTTGTGTCATGTTGTTTTGGTGCGCAGTACTTTGTGGCACCTGCAAGAAAGGAGAATCTGGAACAAATACTATCTAGAGAGTGAGGGTCAACGGTGATGCTTCCTGCCTGACCAAATGTCAGTCTATCTGAACAGAGTCACCAACATCTATCCGGAAATGCTTCCATTGAATCAACCTCATGTTTGTTGTTGTTTTGCAGAATATGAAAAACAACAACAAAAAGAAATGGATACTGTATATACTATATTATTATACTTTGTGTATAATTTAATGGAATTGAATAGAATTAAATATAACAGAATATGTGATGTAATTTAATAGAATAGAATCGTTTTCACATAAAAAACAGTACATATGATTTAGGTACATCATTCATACAGTAGGTGGTGCTATTGCACATGAATTATGAAGAAGAATATGAGGTACACAGTATAATGGTCTATAGTATTATAGAATCGATAGACAAAATTATTTTCTTCACAATAAGCAGATTTGCTTTTTTGTATTTAAATTCTCACTTCAATCATTCCTACACTCACTAAGTTCTGAAATTGGTTTCCATTAATGAATCAAATATTTTTAGAATTCATTCAACTCCACCTGCATGGACTTCTTCTTTGTTCCGTCGTAAGTCAGGTCCGTTGAAACCGGTTAACAGTGGAACTTCGCAGTGAGAAATGCGGAAATTTGTGACGGAACAAGCTGGTTTTTATTTGTTTTGTCTTACGGTTGGAGGTTTTTTTTGTGATCTCACACCATCACACACAGACCTCTGGCACATACCTCATGTCCTGTGCTGGATTCAATCCTACGAGTCCAGATGACAAGTCAGCATCTTTATCCACAGCTGCAGCGGCAGTGCTGAAGGTCACCATCTAACAGAGAGACAAAGATCAGACTGAGGGAAAATCTACTGGGGGGGTTTCACAATTTTATCACAATCTGAAGAACATTGCCCAGCTGCATCCATCACCCTCTTTCACTGCTGCATCACATCCCACCTGGACAACTGTAACAGCATCCTTTATGGCACAACTTCCAAGAACTTCAATAAACTCCAATATATCCAGAACTCGCCCCCGGGACCACATCAGCACTCTCCTCCAGAACCTCCACTGGCTCCCAATGACATGATGCGTCCAGTTCAAACTCCTTCTCCTCACCAACAGAGCCTTCCATGACCAGGTACCCCGCTGCCTCCAGTCCATTGATGCAAACCTCGTCTCTACTCAACTCAGGACCAAGCACCACACCTCAGATGACAAAGCCTTCTCAAATGCCGCCCTCTCCATCTGGATCTCCCTACCCAAAGACAACAGAGGCTGCACTGACCACTACATGCTCAAATCACAACTCGAGACCGACCTGTTCAGATCTGCTTTTAATGTGTATGATTTATTACCTGTTGTGATTTGAAATGCCTGTGTCTCGCTTAAATCCTTGTGCTTGTCTATTTTTCCTTCTTCCAACGTAAATTTTGTCATAAACTGTTCATCTACGTAATATAGCCCGCCAACTGACTGGCAACCATAGTAATCAGATAATAAAATGTTATTGTGCCTTCAGTGGCAGTCTCTCAGAACACAGTTTAGCTCAGTAGATAGAGAAGGTGTCCGGTTTAAACAGTAGAGGCTGAACCCTCATTCAATGAAGGCCTATGAACTCATAAATCCTTGATAATTCTATATCTCAAGTCCATTCATCTTTATGTAGCTCTATTTTGGTCTCCACCAACTCCTGAGAGATATTCTCCAAATGTGTCTGTCTGCTTATTTGCTGCTGCAGCGGTAAAGCGCAATGGCTTTTCAGAGCTTCTTCTTTGTAACCAATGCTAAAATATATTATTTCAATGCGATTGTTTTCACATTAAACTGTCCGTATGATTCAGTGTGGGATAATAAATCGTGAAGAAGTCCTTTTCCACTCGCTACTGCAACCAAAAAATAAGGGAGAAGAAGAAGACAGCCGAGAATTGTGATTGGTGAATCTGTTGTGACGTCATCACTCCTTTTTACCGGCTCTTCTGTTTCATATTGTCAACATGGCGGTGGTGGATGTCATTGTGGACAGATTGGTGACATTCCGGGGGACAGCGGCCGTTGGACAGAGGTCCCACTGGTTGTTTCTACTGATTACTGTTGTGGGCTCGATTCTGAAGGAGTTGGACCTCGTTCCACAGACATACTTCAGCAGCAGCAGAAATTTGCTGAATGTGTGAGTAGTGCTAACGTCTGCTAGCTCAGGTTAGCTAATAGACTTTAGTGAGGCTCATGAGGTGCATCTGTTTTCGATGGAAATGGGAAGATAGCATCAGTAATTGTGCAGAACTTTGTGAGGTCATGAAATAAGTAACGTTGAAGTAATGTAGGCCAAAGATAAACTGCATCTGTGTAGCTGGGGTTTTTTTTAAATTACTTTGTAAAATAACTTAATAGTGTTTTACTAATAGTAATACCTACGAACAATGTTACAAAATGCTTTACTGGACGGTCAAAAAACAAAACGATTGGAAAGAGTGCAATAGTGCAGCAGATTAATTAATATCATGAAACAGGGTTCAACAAAATTTAAATTAAGAAAAGAATAAAGTGATCTAAAATATAATGGATGACATTTTCCTAGATCCATCCACTTGCTTATTTTGTTCCAGGTCAGGTTGCTGTGGCAACAGAACTATTAAGGGTATTATTCCTTTCGTCCCTCTCCCAAGCAACAATCTCCAGCTCATCCTGAGGTGTCAGAAGTGATAAATAGTACCTCCAGCAGGTTCTGGGTCTTGTCCTCTTGGAGGAGTCCTGATCAGATGCCTGAACCTCCTCATATGCTGCACTGTGAGGGTTCAGGTGAAGGAGACGGCAAAGTTAACTTAATATGACAGTATAATTAATACTTAGCATAGATTACTAGTTTTAGTCAATTTGTTTCTTCAAATGTTTAATGTCACTCGGGTCTGATTGTAAATGTCTGTTTTTGAGTTTGATATAAGGTGTTAGCTTTTTCAAAAATATAATTTTCAAAATATCATGTTCTCTTTAATTTGACTTAAGTGGATTCAGATCTAACTATAAACCTACTGTAGATGTCACAAACAACAATTTTGAATTTAGGTCAAAGGTGAACTATAGCCGTGTTGCTGGTTTTCAAAATTGATTTATTTGAGAACATTGTTTGACAATTGCTGAGTTTAATAGTACAGATAGATAACAAGAGACAGGAATCAGGGAAGAATAACAGCCAATAAAGAAAAGGATGAAAATATCTCATACATAAAAAGGACAAAAGAAGATGAGTTTCACTAAATTTGCTTGAATTAATAGTTTTCATCAATATTTTTCCACAGAGGTTTACATTGACCAAACGTTCTACATGTTCTTATGTGATATAAGATTCTGGCTTTTTCAACTGTCAATTTATTAAGGTAAAATTTGGCTGAATTGTTCATTAATGGAGAAATTATGATTCCCATCAATTTTCTTTTAAAATTAATAACTGATTCACAATCAGTGCCCTTTTCAGCTTTAGTGAGAATTAGAAAAATAAAAAACAATTTATCTTTTTAGACTTGTTCCTGTCTTTCTTTCTGAATTATTTTTTCATTTGATTAGGATCCGTTAATGATGACCTTGCTGTAGCTATCACAACCATTCATTAAAAATATATTTCTATCCACATTATCACAATTTTTTGTCACAATGATTTTTTGATGTAATGAAGTGTCAGGCACTAATTCCGCTAGAAGCAAGAAGGTTGAGTGTCTCCATATACCCTTCCCATTTTGTAGGTCTTCCCAATTTGAAAAGATAATTGCGTTTCAGGATCATATACCTTTTGTTTAATGTGATTATTTTTTTCCTTAAACATTCAGGCTGGTTATTAGACAGATATCTTAAATGATATGCGATGACAGCTTGTTCTTGTGTGTTGAATGGTTTTGTCGACATGCTGTACAGGGCTGCTGTTATGGAGGTCTGAGTTGATGATGGACGATTCATGTTAAGCAACATTTTACTAGGACTTGTACTCATCACTCATCACGCAGACGTTTTAAGGCGTGTTTTCTAGTGGTTGAAAACAGGCCTTAAACGCCTTACAGCTGTTTTTTCAAATGATTTGTTCTTGGTCAACCTCCCCTCCCATGAATTTAAAATGCTTCAGAACAATGGATGAGGATGCACTTTGAAAGACAAGATATTCACCTTTATATGTTATCCATCTCGACTGTCTCCTGAGAATTTTTGCTCAGGGAGCAGCTGCAAAACCATCCAAGTGCTCCTAAAACGATTACTCCTCTGGCTGTGGTTTAGGGAGCACTTGATTTCCTTTGCAGAAACCGTCTATGTGCAAAACATTTTATACGTCGATATCACTCAGTCATGTTTGTTTAATTAAGTGAATCCAATTAAACAAACCTGAGTGATATTAAAATGTGATTTATGATTACTATAGTCAGATGATCAGTCTAGTTGTTGTTGGTAAACATTTGAGGCTCTAATTTCTTTCAAGTTGATGCTGTGATGCTTTTCTTGGTCATTAGTGATAATAACTAAATATTTTTAGGTTGCTTTAGGTCAAAGCAACAAATATGAAGATGACAAGTTTCACAGTGGCTCAGGATAAAGAGAGGTCGTCCACTTATCTCATGGTCGGTGGTTTGATCCCCGGCCCCTCCGGGTCTACATGCTGAAGTGTCGTTGAGCAAGATTCTGAACCCCAAGTAGCTCCTAATGACTGTTCGATGGGTCTGTGATTGATGGCGTGACTGGTTACCGCTCCTAATGAGCAGGTGCTGCCTTATATGGCAGCCTTGGTCTTCAGTGTATGAATGTTGTGTGAATGGGTGAATGCTGACCCGTGTTGTAAATCGCTTTGAGTGGTAGAGCAGACTAGAAAAGCACCATACAAGCGCAGCCCATTTACAATTTTCTTTCATTTCATAAAGAAAACAAATGAATGAGTAGCTTATGAAAGTCATCTATAATTGTTGAAGATTTAAACACTTAAGTGTGAGAATGGAAACATTTTGATCACTTAATCAAAGAGTGCTATGCTCATGATATTTTGTGTCTCTTGCAGCTTTTTCGTAAAAGTGTCCTGGGGCTGGACATTGCTCCTGCTGACACCCTTTCTCCTCCTCTCCAACTCCTCCTTCAGCAGGAGTGTGTCCTTCCTCTTCCAGCGGCTACTGTCTCTGGTGGTGGCGACAACGATCTGGTTCATCTGCACTGAGACCTTCTTCTACATTGAGGATGTGACTGGTTCTTGTTATGAAGCCAGAACCATGGATGTTGTCAACACAGAATTCACATCCAAAGCCATCTGCAGACGGGCTGGCTTCCACTGGCGTGGCTATGACATCTCGGGACACTCCTTCATCCTGGCCTACTCCACCCTCTTCATCTTGGAGGAAACGGCGCCCATGGCCTCCCTGAAGACGGCTAGTCTCTCTGCGCTTCCCAGGATGGTCCTCAACCTGCTATACATTGCTTTGAATCTGATTCTGGTTATATGGTTGTGGATGTTTGCCTGCACCTCTGTTTATTTCCACGATCTGTCTCACAAGCTGCTCGGGACCTTATGTGGCGTGCTGGGGTGGTATCTGACATATCGGGTTTGGTATCTTAAACCTTTGTCACCAGGACTCCCTCCTCAGCGCCACCCAAAAGATCACAAACAACACTTTTAAACTGCACCCAAACCTTCCCATTTGACTTTGCAGCCCTGCACCGCACTACAGTTGGTGTTCTCTGTCTTCTGATCCAGTTTGCCATTCTTATCTAAACTATTTCGAGCTACTCCCTCCTAACAGGAAGGTCGTTTAGTACAGGACAGCAGGCTTGCAGTTCCACCATAATGTTTGGCAGCTGCTGCTTCCAAAATGACTCATGGTAATCTGAGATAAAAGCAAGACGCTGCTCTGCTGCGCGGTCACTGCCTCTCATCACCTTCAGCCACTACAGCTCGCATGTTAAAACCATTGTTTCCCAGTTTGCTGCCTTATTGTGCTCTACTCCATTTTTAGATGTCAGAGTGGGGAGATGTTAAAAGCTCCACTTCTGCAGACAGATGGAGTGGAATTTTACAGACCAATGTACAGTGGAGTTAATTGCTTCTATAGGAAACTATCTACAGAACTGTGAGAGATAGGATCGATGGTTGGCCCACATTTCATTAGAATTAGTAAATTTTTTATCAAAGGCGGTTTGGAAATAATTTCACGTTCATAAAAAGAGTAGACCGAGAGCAAACGTTGTTACTCCGACCAACTACATGTTCTCTCTCAACAAATACAGAAACCTTCTTTGGTCTTCCCCTTTTTTTCCTGCCTTGCAGCTCCATCCCAAGAATCCTCCTACCAATATAACAGCTATACCTCGTTTTCACTTGTCCAAACCATCTCAACCTGGCTTCTCTTACTTTGTCTAGGGTAGATAAATTATATACAATTATTTTCATAGGTAGAAATGTGAATCACATTGTGACATATTCAGATGTCTCACGATGAAGAAAAGCAACAAATGGGACTCTTGTGCTTGAAAAGATTCATGTCAGAATCAAAATAGTTGCCAAATTTAGCTGTTACCTTAGTTATAAACAACATTAAGAGACCAGGACTGAGTTCAACCAACCTACAAGTGCTGTCAAATACTGCCAATGTCTGATGTATTTATTTATCTCTGCCAGCTCGAGTTCCACATACATGCTGGAATAAGTTTGTATTAATCTGCCTCTGAATATAGTCCATCACACGTCCTCCACTCAGATCACCTAGAGCTTGAATAGCAAATATTAAGATAATTTAAAATTGAAATACTATTTAATTTTTACTAGTTTTTAAATCATTTCCTGACCTTCAGATGTCTCTTATGCGCATCGTACAAATACCAATACCTAAAGATGTTCTTTAAACTTGTATATGATGAAGAAAAGGAGCATTCGCTCGTCACTCTACAGCTGGAACAGATTAGGGGCTTTTGTGCTTGTCAGAAAAATTACCAAATTTAATTTTAATCTTATTTATAGTCAAAAAGAAGAACTGACCATGACTCAGTTTAACCCACTTTAATGTATTTTCAGATATTGCCAATGAGTGATGTATTTATTTGTTTATGCCACACACTGCAATTATCTCCCAAAACCTATTAATAAAATACATAATTGTTTGAAACGGGTATCAACGTTTATCTGGAGTCCCTCACAACGCCGTCCTGCTGCCGTAAAGAGTTACTAGACCCATATGAATAAAGGCTCAAACAGATAATCCATTTACTTCCGTTTAGCACTGTATTTTTCAGAAAACAATTCTCAAACTGTTTTAGGAAATCATTTTTTTAAATTGTATGTGCTCAGCAGGATTCACAGATATAAGGAGAAACTGTAAAACCTAGGATGGAATAAATTTCTTCTTAAGGTTTGGTCTTTTCATGGCATTTTCTGACTTCAAGGATGACATAAAATAATGCCAGACATATCCAACCATTTTCTTGCTGCACTCCGGGCTCCGGATGAGGTGGCAGCAGGTTAAGAAGGGCCCTCATGACCTCCCTCATTCTCCAGCTCATCCTGGATCCCGAGATTTTCCCCAGCCAGATGAGGAATATAGTCCCTTTAGCTACTTCTAGATCCACCGCAGTGTCTCCTCCCCGTTGAACGCTCCAGAAAAGGTTCCCCAGATGCCTGAACCATCTCAACTGGCTCCTTTGACGCTAAGGAGCAGCAGCTCGCTCTAGATGTCTCAGATCCTCACCTGATCTCTAAGCTCCAGCCTCCTGGGCCTTAGAGATTCGATGAGTTGAAGCTCATTTCAACTACTTGTATCTTTGACCTCATGTTTTGGTCTCTATCCAGAGCTCATCCCTATATTTGAGGGTTGGAACATAGATGGACCGGTAAATTGAGTGCTTTTCTTTACGACTCTGGTCTTTCTTCACCACAACGGACCGATACAACACCTACACCACTGTTGATGCTGGCTGTCCATATCAAGGTCCATTTTCCCATAAATCCAGAACAAGAACCAAAGTTACTTAGTAATTCGCTTGAGGCAGTTTTATCCTCTTGTAGGAATTGTTGGAGATAAATCTTTGCAATGTTTTCAGGAAGGACAAATAATCAAGACTCAAGATTTCCGTTTTCATCATTTATTTGTCATTGATGGCAACTGAATAAATTAAGGCTTATGAACAAACATCATAAAAAGCACCATAAATAAATGCATATATAGATATATAAATATTAAAAAAAAGTAAAAAATAGTGAAATATAATGGCCACATATCACAACTAGGATTTCTCCAATTGAACTCTTAACGTGCTGAAATAAGTCCAGAGCCCTCAGGTAGCAGGATTCCAGTCACAGGAAGTGGTGAAGACTTTAAAATGAATGGACTTATGAAGATTCTTGATGGGGGGATTTTTATCCTCCGTCTCAGTTAAAAGAAAGAAAAGTCAACGTAATTAAATAAATGGATTTTAAATGTCAACAGGAAGTATAACTTTACATGTCAGTCCTTTTAAAAATTCACTCATCTATTTTTACATCTTTACATGACTGCTGCTCATGCAAGTAGTTTGGAACAAATAACCTTCCTCGTTCCTTTAACAAACCCCTCTTATGTCTTCCAGGCATAAAGGATTGATTGAAATGGATTAATTCATGTGACACTCTGCATTATAAAACATGAAGATGGACACAATGAGCTCCTACCCTTTTAAATTCTTAATGAAAATCGAATTTATTATCAGATGTGACGCCGCGTGGAGATGCTGCTGATGAAGGAGCATCCATCACCGTCTTTGGTTCAACTTAATCTGCTGCTGAGTGATGCTAATCACCAGAGATGAGAAGACCGGAAACTCAGACCTCATAAAATTAAAAGCAGCTCCAGCATCAACAATGACTTCAAACTAAAGGGTGGATGGGTCAGGAGCAGAATAATAAACCTCCAGATGAGTCAGCGTCTCTCCTGTTCCCATCATTTAACATTGGAGCTCATTAAAAATTCAGCAAGGTGAAATAAACGCCATGACGTATAATCAAAAATAACTATCTGTAAAAACAATCTTGCATCTGTCAGGAGGAGCCGCCGACAAACAGCTGCTGTGTGGTGCAGGTGCTTCAAAGGTTACCTGACGGGACATTTGATCATAAATTCTGCCTCTGGGCGGTGCCCACCCCTCACAAAACACTCACACGATAAGAAAGGACCCATGCAAGGAAATATACACCCTAAAACTAATCCAACACTATTGTGCCCTAGATGCAGAATTTACCTTTTACCAAAGGTTCAGCAGAGTGTAACATTTCAAACACCGGGTTCTAAGAGTGAGAGAGTGAACTGTGGTTCTCTAAATAAACTACCTCTGAGCACACGGTTGTCTCTGTGTGTGTTTTATAAGTTTAACATTTTGGGAAATGCAGTTATATATTAGCTGAGTCAGATGATTGATGAAGGTCATGACACTTTTAGCTGATTAAAGACACAAATGGTTAGCCAAAGTTAGTACCTGCAATGCGACAATAGAGTTTCATATTTGAGCTAAAGCGCCAAGTATCGTCTTTTCTTGGTAGCGAGAATATGGGCGCCGTTTGTAAAGTAGCACATGCTGATTTTAAAGGCAACTTTTGCTACATCTAGCTCCAAACAATGTTTAAATAGCAGTGTCAAATTCTTTAGTCTTTTTTTAATTTCTTTTAACACATTTACAGCAATATTTATGAACGTATTCATATTGTACTTCCTGGGAATTATCTGTCAAATAAAATGTCTAAGTATTACATACACATTGTGTATATGTTTAATCTAAATAAATCTAAATGTTGAACCTAATTAGAGAAATCTTTTCACTATATCGTACAATGTATGACTTAATTCACAGTACATTATTATTATTATTATTATTATTATTATTATAATTTGAATAACAAGTACACGTTCTGTAATCTAAAGGTTGGCAAATTTAGTCCGAGAAGTATTATAGTAGTACACTTGATAGAATGCTTTTAGCGCATTAATATTGTATTCTTAAGCATACGTGTTCTTTAAAAAATTAGATTTGAATTCAAAAATTATACTTGGCCTAAAAAAAAGAGTTTGAGCTGTACTTTTTGGTAAGGAGTGGCACCCGCAGCCCATCAGGTTGCACAGGTAGTCCACCTCCTCCAGGGTGGAACATCTATACCTGCATCCCAAGACGGTTTGCTGTGTCTCCCACCAGTCTCAAGAGCAGGGAGGAGATATTATGAAACAGGCTGTTGCACGGCGCCAGTGTCTGTTCCTTTGTGCGGAGAGGAACAGGAAGAGCGCTGCCAGGGCCGTACAGAATGACCTGCAGCAGCTACTGGTGCGAATGTTCCTCAGCAAACTGTCAGAAACAAGCTTCTGAAAGTTTGCTCCGAGATCTGGTGGATTCCACATGGGATCTAAACAGTATTAGGCAAGTGGTTATAATGTTATGGCAGATCAACGTAGCATCCATAATGTTTTCCTGAATTAATCGTGAGGACGCAAGAGGATGGGGAATTCAAACAGATCCCGATGCATCACGATGTCAATCTAAACATCTGACTCCAGCAAGAAAACGAAAAAATGAATTTCCCAAATTGTCAAAGAACTTTGCCTCCATCCTTTCATCGTTTCTCGTTGCAGCTTCCGGCGGTACAGCACTCAGCCGAGTCTTTGTCCTGAAGGATTTCCTGTGGTTGTGGCGGAACCACAGGCTGGATGAAGAGTGAAGAGCGCGTGATGACTAGAACAGTGGCATGCGAAGGTCAGTGAACCCATGATGGTGTGTGTGTGTGTTATACGTTTTATCTGGGTTTCTACTTGACGTTTTCAGTATGCGTGGGTCCGATGCATGCCTCCAACAAAAGTCAAACAAAGACTAGCCGGCAAAGATGAAGAAACGCCACGAAAGGTCCAGAAAATGTGCTGTCAAGAATTTCTTACTATGGAATGTTTTAATATTCTTAGTTCACCCAGGTAAGTGAGTAATAGTGTTCCCTATATAGATTCATTATGTTTCCTGCAGTCATAAAACGTTACAGAAAAGATGAAACATCACACAAATACACAGACGTCTAACACAACAACAGGGCGTTCACTACATGTATTTCTTTTTTAAAAACCAGTAGGCAAAGTAGCCCATCCCCCCCAGCGAGCCCATGAGAAACGAGGCCCCGAAGAACGACGGCGGCTTCTTCTTTACCATACGGAAGGCGTTGGGTAGGACCGCCGACAGGAGGGTCGTATGGATGTCGCCCAACACCTTGCGGAAAGCGTAGCGTTTTTGCACACGCACAAAAAAGGTCTGCAGGTTGGGCCGGCTGCCGTCCTCCCAGTATTTCTTAGAAAGTCCCAAGAACTTGAGCCTGTGCAACAAGGCTCCGAGGCAGATATCAGCTAGCGTAAATTCAGGTCCACATAGCCACAATTCGCACTTCTGGCCTGGAAGGGAGTAAAAAAGTTTCACAAAAAACACCAGTGAAAATAGTTGAAACATGTTTTGATGGTGACCCGTAATGATGGACGTACCTTGATACTCTAGTTTTCTTTTTTCCAGTTCAGCCTCCACTTGATCTAGAACCATGGCTAACTCCCCCAGAATTTTCTTCAGGTAGTTCACGTTGTCGTGGTCCAAGATTTTGGCCTGACAATGATTTCAAAACAAGCATTAACGACAGTTAGTCAAATAATAGTAATTAAAATAGAACTTTGGTAACATCAATATGAATTCAGAAGTAAAAGTTCCAGATTGCATCTCAGCTCAGCCCTCCCTATTAAGAATTTATGGGGGCCTTCAAGGGTCAACATGTTAACTCTGTCCTTCAAAACTTACTTAAGAAAACAAACAGACAGTCAGGTCTGAGGACCTGTTCTCCTCCCCCAGGGAGGGAAGGAGGAGGGAGGCTGCAGCAAGCAGTCAGTCAGGAAGTGGTGCGGTCTGGGTGGAATGGCATCCCCGAACCTTTCCAAGTCACCCTAAGAGAGTTGCATCCCGCCACCATTGAGGAAATGCTCCAGAGGGGGGCCGACCGGCTGAGAGGTCTCAGGAGGGGATTCTCCCGCACCTTGCAGCCGTCCCTCAACCACGGAGTTCAATCCTTCATGGACCTCACCCGTTATCAACGGTTTCATGAGTCTGGTCTTCATGTTTTCCCATCTTTGTTCACTCTCCGTTACTTTGTCATTTGCTAAATTTGTCAAAGTTTTGTCGCACCAGAGGCTCCTCTTCCTTCCCAAGGGAAGAGAGTGTTTTTTAGTGAAGAGCCCATTATGCTTTTCTGTCTGGTCAGCAGTGAGGATTTCTTCTTGTTCTTCTGCTTTCAGCTGTTCCCTTTAGGGGTTGCAACAGCAGATCATCTGTTTTCATCTTCCCCAGTCCTCTGCATATTCCCTTGTCACACCAACAAACTGCATGTCCTCTCTCGCCACATCCAGATCCATGCCTTCCCCTTCTTCTCCTGCTTTGCAGCTCCATCTCCAGCATCCTCCTACCAGTAGATCCACTAACCCTCCTCTTCACGTGTCCCAACCATTTCAATCTGTCCTCCCTGACTTTGTCTCCAGGAAGTCTAACCTATGCTGTCCCTCTGATGTGCTTCTTTCCAATCCTGTCCATCATCGTCACTCCCAAGGAACATCTGAACATCTTCAGATCTGCCTCCTGTCTTCTGGTCAGTGCCACCTTCTCTAAACCATCCAGCTAAGCAGCATGGTTGGTTTGTGGTTAGGAGCTGCTAAATTGCCCATAAGTATGAATGTTTGTTTCTTAAAATGGTAAAATATTTGTGTCGGTCTCACCGTGATATTTTCTCCTGAGGGATATAAACTGTTTCCAGGTCACTGTGACAGGATGTTTATGCTGCAGAGTGGTGTAATAAGTCTGGTCTGAAGATGGTTCATAATGAAATTTCTCTCGGCTGTAGACTCCCAAATTCAATTATCTTGTCCAGAACAATTTGGAAAATTAAATAGCTGTCAGAATGTAAAACTCTGATGAAAAGTAGGGGGAAATAACAAACAGAGTTACCAATATAATAACTCTAGAGTAGGTCATGGATTAGTTTCAGGTGCAAAGGAATGCTTTTGAAGCTACTAAATGCTGAAAGGTGTTGTTTTAAAATACCATTATAGTTATCATTTAAATTGTAACCGATTTTTCCAATAAAATGCTTTATTTCTTATAGGAAGAGATAAATTGGTGGACCGTAATATATTGAGGGACTTACATGTTTAAAGGTTTAAAAAAACATCCTTGATAGTGCGGATGGAGAAGTATAGAGAAGGTCAGGTAAGAAGGAGCTGCATTGTGTCATAGGTGATTTGGCGAAAGCGTACGATGGAGTGAAGAGGGAGGAATTGTGGGACTGCATGAGGAATTGTGGAGTGACAGAGAAGTATGTTAGAGTGGTACAGGATATGTATGAGAGCGGTAGGACATCAGTGAAGTGGGCAGTAGGAGTGATGGATGGGATCCATGTGGAAGCGGGACTGCACCAAGGATCTGCTCTGAGCCCCTTCTTGTTTGCTATGGTTATGGACAGACTGACGGATGAGGGGGGCAGGGGGTCTCCGTGAACTATGATGTTGGTGGATGACATTGTGATCTACAGTGAGAGCAGGGAGCAGGTGGAGGAAAACCTGGAGAGGTGGAGGTATGCGCTGGAGAGTAGAGGAATGAAGGTCAGTTGCAGCAAGACAAAATACATGTGTGTGAATGAAAGGGAGGAAAGAGGAGGGGTGAGGATGAAGGAGCAGAGGTGAAGATGGTGCATGAGTTTAAGTTCTTTGGATCTACAGTTCAATGAAAGAAAAAAGGTGAAGAAGTGAGCTCAGGCAGCGTGGAGTGGGTGGAGAAGAGTGTCAGGACTTATCAGTGACAGAAGAGTAGCAGCAGGGGTGAAGGGAAAGGTTTCATCCAGATCTGCTGGATGGTTTAGTGTCGGTGGCACTGACCAAAAGACAGGAGGCAGAGTGGAAGATGTTCAGACGTTCTTTTGGAGTGAAGAGGATGGACAAGATTAGAAAGGAGAACATCAGAGGGACAGTCCAGGTTAGACATGTTGTAGACAAAGTCAGAGAGGCCAGATTGAGATGGTTTGGACACCTGAAGAGGAGGGATATTGGATCTATTGGTAGAAGGATGCTGGAGATGGAGCTGCCAGGCAGTAGGAAAAGGGGAAGACCAAATAAGAGGCTTCTGGATGTGGTGAGAGGACATGCAGTTGGTTGGTGTAACAGAGGAAGATGCAGAGGACAGGGCAAGCATGAGACAGATGATCCGCTGTGACTCCTAAAGGGAAGAACCCAAAGAAGATGTTTCTTCGGTTTCTAAACTGTACCCCCAAAGAACCATATATTACCATATTTTAGCTAAATTAAATGCTAAATATTCTTACGGTATAATAAAGGATGGATCTTAAGCTCTTATGCTCCCCTTAAACTGTGAAACTAATCATTTAACAACAGCTTTTTCACTTGTTCATTTATCCATTATTTTTTCCCTCAGATCTTGATTTCATCATTAAAGCCTAGGTTCTCTTTTACTGACATGTAAAATAATTACATATATCAGCAATATAATTAGAAAAAGACATAGATGAATACTTAAGGATATACATGTTGACTCACCATGAGTTTCTTCTGCTTGGACAGGTAGGGTTCCGTCAGCTGAGGCTCCTCATGGTCCAACTTCATCAGTTCTGTTGCAGCATTGGCCAAGTGTCCTAAGAACATACCACACAAACACACACGCACACAAACACAATCGCACACGCAAACATACACAATCACACACACACAAACGCGCACACACACACAGTGTCTTCATCTACTGTTTGGTGAAGGACAATGTAGTTTAACCTCAGAGCAGGTAAGCATTGCCAGTTGGCTCGGAGGTCTTACCAGTGGCGCTCTACGCCTAAATCAAAAGCCCAGAAAAGATGAAGAAGAAAGTGATTGAACTCTATCATTCTCTGGAAAGGGTTCAAAAGCTGTTTCTAAGGTTGTGGGACTCCACAAATCCACAGTGAGACACATCATCTATAAATGGAGTAGACTTTGAACAACAGAGAACCTTCACTGAACCAGCTTCTGCTGACCATCCTCTAAAATCTTCCAAGAGCACGGTGAAGGTGACGGCTCATTTGAGAAGTCACCAAAGATCCATTAAACCCCGAGCCTCTCTCACCTCAACAAAGGTCACTGTTCATGGGTCATATGTCGCAGGGACTTTGGGAAAAAAAAGGTATCTATGGGAGAGTGGCGAGGATAAAGCCAAAGCTGACGAAGAAGGACATTAAGACTCCTCTGAATTTTACCACAACACACCTTGATGACCATCACAGCTTCTGGGAGAATCTTCTACGGGCTGAGGAGTGGAAAGTTGATGTTTTTGCTATAACTGAGAAACAAGAATTCCGTCCTCTACCAGAAAATCCTTTATTAGCATGTTGGGTCATCAACTGAAATTCAATTGAGTCAAAAAAGTCCACCTTGTGTTCAATATTATGATATCAGCTGTTAGCAGGCATAAAGCTGGGATCACTATGTGCTGCACTAAGGGATTTCTGTTAGCATCCAACCACACCGTATGCTAACCACATCATTAAAAAATAGAAACAGGGAAATGTCTTCCAAAAATTTGGAAAATGGAAAAGGGAGATGAATAGGTACGCCACTCCAAACGCCTGACTGTTGTTTAAACTTTGAAGGAATAGTTGGTCATAAAGTTGAGGTTGAGCTCACAGCGATGCAATCTATTTACATTATGCTTCAGAAAAATGAAGGAAAAAAACGTCAAAATGTCTGCAGCACTGCAGTGAAACTTAACAACCCACCCACATACAGATGAGAATTTGTACAAGAAATAGGAGAATTATGTGCAAATAGTGAATGTTCGGCACAGTGGAACCCAGTTTTATAAGATTTCATTTTCAGGCCCCCAAAATGCCAAAAAAAAAAAGGCCAAACCTCAAGAAAAAGTTACAATCACCATATAAATGCTTCTTGGGCTGGTTCCATCCACCTTTTAGGTTTTTTTTTACAGCTCAGTACTTTTCATGGGGTAACCTGTTTCATTAGTTCTGTCTGACATGAGGGACAGTTCATGAAATTATTCTTCTTATAAAACCTAATTTTATAAATCAGCTTACCCCACCTTGTTTCTGGTTCATTTTACATTAATAGTAAAATAGCTCTAAATTGCCCGTGGGAGTAAATGTGAGCGTGAATGGTTCAGTCTCTATGCGGGGCCCTGTGATGAACTGCCGACCCATCCAATGTGTACCCCGCGTCTTACCCAATGTATGCTGGGACAGCCTCCACGACCCTGAACAGTATAGGCAGTTATGGATAATGAGTTAATGAATTAATTTCTCCACCGCTATTATAGCCATTAAATATCATATTTTACTATAGTTGTTCATATTTTTTTTTATCCCTTGGGGAGTTTTACTTCTTGGAAACACTCTTGGACTAAATTTCACATTTAATTTGAAGAATTCAATCAGGGGGATTGTTTGAAGAAAGCCGGCGACTGGAGGATGTACCCCACGCTCTTCAGGCCGACAGTATATGCCTGGTTTTATTTGTTCTATGAAACACTTTATAACTCCAACTACTACAGTATATAGAGACACTCCATTCCTCTTGTGTTTCATGCAGAATCATGAGCAGTCATGGCGTCACAACACGGCGAGCCGACTTCACTTACTACGTATTTCTGCGGTGGCGTACTTCGGGATCATGGAGTCGGTGGTGAGCTCTGGATGGAGGATGCAGCCGTGTGTGTAAGCGTCCATCGGTAGACCATCCAGTAGCTGGCGGTACTGCTGCACGCGCTCGTAGAGAGGCGAATCCGCATCTGGAATCAACCGAGCCACCGTGTCTGCAGACAAGACCTCCACGTTAAAAACAGACACGGATCGTATTTACAGCTCACTTTTGTCTCTAAGTGCGTTTTCATAAAGAACCCAGCACACCTGTTGTTTCCTAGCAACCATTACTGAGTTTCTGTTTTCATGCCTAAAATAGCCATTTCCTCAGTCAGACATGGAAACCTGGTGACACCCATCCTTCTTTGTCATGCTTCACAAGCCTGACATTTTACCAAAAATCATCTCCTGGAGACTAAAAAGCTCCTTTGAGTTCGGGAGACGTAAGTATATTCAAGCTAAAAACTCCACCTGACCCCATGAGATGAAATTCTAGGACAATCCAGATGAACAGTATGTACAGAAACATGAAAAGACGGTTTCATTAAGGGAAGGTTAATGAGCCTCCATCAATCCCCTGCTGACCTGGGCTGTTTTTATATCTGCTGTTGCTCTCATTAAAGGAATAGTCCCAATTTTTGGGGTTATTTGCTTTTGTGTAGAAATAATACCACACTCCTACAAAGTATCAGACTGTTGCTTGATTATTATAATGCCTTAGTTTTGTACCTATCTATTGTCAGACTATTTCTCAGCTGGATTAATCCTGTTTATCAAATTGATCGGTTTGTTCATTAATATGCATAAGTTAGTTTTGGCGTTCCACAGGGTCTTGTACTTAGTCCTTCATCATTCACCTTAATGTACGCTTTCTTTAGGTAACATTGTTAAGGAATACTCCATAAATAAGTAAATACATTTTCAATGCTATGCAGATGACAACCAATTATACTTATCAATGAATTTCGATTTTGCCAATCATTAAATTAAAATAATTTCAATTTCAGGCGTGTCTTAAGAAATTAAAGCTGGATAACGCAGCAAAACTGAAGTAACTGTGCTGAGCAGTTAGATATAGGATTGGACCAGTGCAGAAATTCAGATTTCCAACTTATGGTGAGACATTACAAACATCAGCTTCAGTTTCAAATAAATGAATAACACAAGTGTCTTGAAACATGCATCCGTTGGTATTAGCAGGTAGCATTCACTAACGAAGGGGAGAGAGCTAGGCTTAACACTTTTGTTTTTAAGGATGTGAAATATTTCTAATTATCATTGTGGCCAAATCCCGGAAAAATATCAAGATGCTATTTTTGGTCAGTATAGAGCCATGCTAAGAATAAGATAAGATAACACTTTATTAATGGCAAAGGAAAATTGCCACGTTACAAGGGCAAGTACACAAAGTACACAAGCATATGCACATTATGCATTATGCTATATTTGTAAATTTAGACCATAAGTAAGATTATAAAATCATACCATGTAGGAATGCTTTGCTGTATCACAGAGAACTTAACTATACTGTATTGTGATTAGGGATTTGAGCCCCTGTGCGGAAATCTGCTGATCAGTCAGTTTTTTTTTTGGTATAATAAGGATCGATATTGCTGACCAAGACAATACCTTACCTGTACAGCTGAATCTAATTCACCATCATAATTCAAATAAAACGGCCTAACATGTGTTTGCAGGATGCATACCACTATAATATATATATTTTTTAAAACCGTCAGATTAATGGTGTTACCTAAAACCCTTTGTTGGAGTCTCTTTAGAGGAAGGCTGCAGCCAACAGGAGGTTAACTTAGCTTAGCATATGAGCTAGATAACAACTTGGCTGGAACCCTCCTTTATTAAATCCATGCAAGGAAAACATGGTTAAAAATATCAATTTTTCAGTAAACAGCAATTGTTCCAGACTGTTTTTGGCAGAGAGGCTTCCTGCAGGTGTTATTACAGGAACCAGCTTTAATAAGATGCTTTTCTCATTCTGGCGCTGACATTGATTGTGCCGGCTGCACAGATGCACAGCTATGGACGCTGTTGTTCAACTTATGGACCCACTGTGAGAAAGGGTAAACGGAGAGGAGAGATCTTTTATCTCTGTGAAGGGTCACAGCCAGCCAAAGACAGCGAGGGCATCACTGAAAAATCAGCGGCCTACTTGAGAATGAATGGACAGGCAAGCTGAGGGAGGAGCAGCACCTGGCAGGACTCCAGAGGGCTGAGTAATCAGTCCATCATGCCGGGCTGGGCATGGTCTGCAGCAGTCCTTAGGTGTTCTGCTGCAGCACTGTGGTGAAGATTGTGCAAAGACAAAAAAACTTAACTTACCAGAAGCAAAGCCAAGGCCTTTTTTTATTGTGCAGGGTGACATGAGATATACAAATTCCACAAGTTTCTCTCCCATTTTTTTGGTGGTTCACAGACTCATAACTTCAAGCACAAATTTGGCATTTGCCTTTACTTTCGTTAGTTGCAAATACTAATTTTGCAAATGCTTTTATCGGTATAAAGACAAAACGACATCTGAAGTAACTACATTAATGTCCATTATGACGTCACTTTCTGCAGCTTTTTCTGCAAGAAAAGCTTGTTTGATTGTATTTGTGAATGTGTGACTCTACTTTTAACAATATTTGTACATTAAAGGCCACAATCAGATTTTTAGCGCCGGCCCCTTCGTCTTTCTTTATCTTTGGGCTGCTCCCTTTCGAATTTGCCACAGCGGATCACCTGTTTCCATCCGTTGGCCGGTCCGCTGCTGGCTAACTGCACCAGTGAGGGTATCTGAAAGTCTATGCTGTATATCTTTACAGCGGAGACTTTATTTCCTGTGCAGACGCAGAGCGTAATGTGTGGACCACAGTGTGATGTTTCTATCTTATCAGCAGGTTTGTCTATCCAACTGTACAATTGAAAAGGAAGCTTTTCGTCTGGTAAACACCGCCATGAAATTGATGGGAAGGAATGAGCACCAGCACCTCCGGCCCATCTCTGAGCAGTCTGTTCTCAAGCTCAGAGGATATTGACCCACCAATCACGTCCTCTACACACAATATGAAATCTTGTCCTCTGGCAGGCGATACCGATATCCCCACTGCAAACCCAAACGTTTTAAAAACTCATTTGTCCCTACCTCCATCAAACTTTTAAACAGCGCTGCTTGAGGCTGTAGGCACTGTGCAGTAGTTTTAATGGTGTTTCACTTTCGGCTGATTGCAAAATGTGTTATGTGCGATGGATGTGAAATATTTTATACGTGCAAAGGGGATTATGAGGTATTTATGCTGTAGTATGTGTTGTGCTACGGCTGGTTCTTTTTTGTTTCTGGTGATTTGTTCTCTTACAACTGTGGTGGCATCACTGTGTGCAGCATGTGAGTCCAAGTCAAATTTACCTACGGGGACAATAAAGGATATTGCATCAAATCTTATTTGTTAACCTGGGCCCAAATCAATCCAGTTTTTGTAAATCAGCTTTGTCTTCAGATTTTGCATATGATTTACGCTGTATACCTTTCCTGACACAACCCTCCACATTTATCCAGGCTTGGGACCGGCGCTGCAAATACACTGGCTGATGACCCATTTATGGCTCGGTTACTTCCAGGGCCAGTCCAAAGATCGGATAAACGCGGAGGGTTGCGTCAGGAAGGATAAAACAAAATGGATTAGATAGGGTCCGGGTTGACAAATACCATCACTGGTACTGTTAGCCAGCAGAGTACCAGCCTTTGGATGGAAATAGATGATCCGTTGTGCCGACAAAAAAGAAGAAGATTAAAGCAAACCTAGTCAGGAAACTGAAAATGAAGATTGACTTTTATTTTAGAAATATATCTTTTCTTACTTTCATCACCAAGGAAAGACATGTGGAAGCCTCCTTTCTGCCTGTAATTAACATGATGTACCTCCATTCCATTTTCGATAAACTGGTCTCAATGTACCGTCCATCTCTGCGTTTCACTACAAAGACAGAGTCCCTCACTCATCACTGCGTTCTGAATGATGTGGCGGGTTGAACATAACTGACCACCCGCAGACAACAGCACTGCTGAAATTGTATCTATAAAGAAATACTTAATGAACTTCCAGCTGACCTCTGACCCTTCTCTGTGTCAACTCTAGTAATTAGGAGTTACGCTCCGGACAGCGGTTGCTTTTCAGTGAAGCCCAGTTTTTGAGATGTTTGGGGGAAAAAAATGCTTTTTCGTAATCTGCACCATGGGATTGGAACAATTTACAAAATGAACTAAAATGGGGTTCACTCTTATCGATTGATACATTTAAAAGCATCATAAAGAATGTGGTGACGGAGACATGGACTTCCTTGAGAGGCTACTATGTATGAACAGCTCTAGTTGTTTTACTGTGCAATTATTCATATCGCTGAAAAGTATGGGATATTACGGGATCATCATCTCCGCCGCAGATGCTCCGTTTTATAACTCAAAAATGATTCCATGGATCATTTTCAAGTTTAATAGCCACATAGACCTTAGTGGAAGAAGAACTGGCTGGATGTTCGTAAAGGTCAGTTGCATATTTCCAGGGGGAGCTTTATCTTCAAAAGTTTTTGGGCCATAATTTCTGAATCATTGGTCTAATTAAGTTTAGATCAACTCGAGGGGATGTATTTTGTATAGCTCACATTTTACACTAATGGGTCATATTTTACTCACTAGGGGAACTTTTAATTTACATTTAATTTTAAGAGATCAGTCATGGGGATTGCTTGTGGTTGTGGCAGGTGATATATATATATTTCAAGGATATACCCTTGCTGTTTTATTTGTTGTCTTCTGAAATGTGTGATAGGCTGCTGCCTTGGACAGGCATCTCTTATAAAGTACATTCTTAATCTCAACAAGACTTCCCGTTTAGATAGAGGTCAAATAAATGAAGTACATCAAAATTTGTCGAGCCTTGTGGAAGACTCCAGTGGTGTGCAATGTCTGCCTATATGATCGGAGCAAAAAACAGTTTTTTATTCTTATTGCAGTTTTCCGTTAGTTAATAGAAAAAAGAAAACTTAATATTAAATAATGGCCTCATTAGTTATGCAAATGGGGACTTGTGTACAATTGTACACATTGTGTCAGAAGAGGACAGGCGGGTAATCTGTCCAATCAGGTTGACCTATCAGACCTAAGGAAAAAGAGTTTTTAAACCTTTTTAACCTATGCCAAGTGAATATGAAAAACACAATACTGATTCTAAACCAAAAAATTGGTTTGGGCTCCTGTTAGCAAATACTGTAACTATGGATGGAAACAGATTATAATTATGCGTGTCATCTTTGCGCCATGAACCATGTTAATCATGTCCGTATCGTTCCAATTTTACATTTGCTTCTGCATTTCCATCTCATCTCATGATTGCTGTAGGGTTGTTGAAAATTTCAACAAATGTAACAAAGACTCCTTCTACAACACATTTCCACAGACAGAGAGTCTGTGACATTCTGCCTCCATCCTCGCACTTGAGCTGACCAGAATGCGAATGAAGCTTCTTCTGTCATATGTCACTGTGCTTCATTTTTTTCATTTAAAAATATGCAGCTTCATGCTGGCGTTTGCCCGCCGTTGGGCAAAATAAGGGATTATTTGATCCTAATACGAGCAACAACACATGATAATTACCATGAAAAAAACAGCTGGAGCAGAGGGGACAGGAGGCAGCAGGAGGGGGGCACCGAGGGTGGGCCTGGTCCCTGAATACCCGCCCCTGCTGCATCTCAACAACACTGTCAAGCTGTCTGATCTGGCACCACACTGCTCCACACCAGACCAGAGACATCTGCACCTTTCAGGCCAACTGCAGCCCTTGTTGCCAGCACTCACCAGAGATTCACACACAGAAAGAAACAGCATGTCTGTAAACCAGGGGATTGACTTGGTCCAACCTAATGTCAGTTAAAAATACAAACACACATCAGCACATCGCATCCAGCAAGCACATCTCGTAATTACCAGGAATTATGTCCAGCCTTCCAGCACTGAACAAGCAGTGAACCAAAGAGATCAGTGGAGCGTCCCTCTTTCCAGCATAGCAGCTCTGAATAAGTACAACAAAATAACCCTTCAGGCATTTCCTGGTTAACGGCTCCCAGGACATTACATAACAGCATTATGCCTCATCTGATGAATCTATAGGACACGCAAACCACAGACACAATAAAACCCAGCACACACAGAGAGATAACAGCGTTCACTGCATGCAGACTTCACTTCTTCTTGGCTTTGAGATGACGTTTATGACCGATCTCACATGATGATGAATCTACACTCTATTCCCTCTCAGCTCTGTTTGTGACACAAATTTCCCCAGTGGAATCGTTCTCATTCTCTGTTCATCGAACATAATTGGAGGAGTTCATCTTGGTGACATTGCAGCAAAGACGTCGTAGCAGAGTTTAACGGTATAGTTCAAATGAACACATATTTTAGGACGACAGATGGCCTCAATCGACTTCCAAATGTCTTCACGACCCCAGATCCACAGACTAGGAGCATGCAGCCTGATCGTTTCTGCAGACCAGGCAACTGTACCCGGAAACTTTGATGAACTTATTGATGGCACACTTGTTTCACAGATGCATCACTGAAATAAGTCTCTTAGGTGGGCTCTGACCAGGTGCTACAGGTTATTTTGTATTGTTAGTAATCCTTTGTGTTAAGATGATAACTCAAAAACAAATTGATGGACAATTTTCGGATTTTAAACCCATATAGACATTAGGGTGAAGAATGACACGATTCATTTTCGGAAAGGTTGGTTGTATAATCCCGACACTAGGGGGAACTTCATCTCCAACATTTTGTAAAATAGTTTCTCAACCGTTATTCCCAATTAGTCCACAATTGGTGCACATGAATGAACTTATATCTTGTCTTCTACTCTAATAGTTCATATTTGAATCATTCGGGGGAATAATTTTACATAAATATACTCTGGACATTATATATAATTTTAAGACTTCAGTCAGTAGGATTGCTTTTACAGCGCAGGGGATTGGGGACTTTTTGGGGATGTGCCCTTAGGGTTGGAGATGCCAGAATAGGCCTAGTTGAAATAATGGGAGTAATAATAATATTAATTATTATTATTATTATATTGTTATAATAATTATTATTATTATTATCATCCTTATTTGTAAGTACACCTTCCTTTGTGTGTGAAAGAGATGAATTCCAGGTGCCATTTTAGAAAATAATATTATAATATAATAATAATAATAATAATAATATAATATAATTAATATAATAAATAATTACAATATTTGTAATACAACAGTGGACTTTTTTCAATTTTTAGTCATAAGAACTTTGTGAGTTCTCAACCGGTAAATTAGAAAATATTAAGACTTGTTAAAACCAATGAAATGGCACATATAATACTCCTGTAATGACAACAGACAACAGGTGATGTGATGATTGTGACGACAGGTCGGGTTAACCAGGCAAAGTAAATAAATAAATAAAATAAATACCACCTGACATACATTCAAATGCTTTCATCGGAATAGGAGCGTGCATTTTCCCAATTTTTTGCTAGGTCATGAATGCAGCGCGTGTGAACGTATACAGGCTTAATGTTTGATGTATGAGTCGGTTGTAAATGCTAAAACTCTTCGAGTAAATGTAAATGTATCCCTCCCATCCAAAACAGGATCCTGTGGAAGAATCCAAGGCCGGACAGACCTCCCATGACGAGCTGCTCATCATTGGGGGCCCAACAGCAGCTTAATCTGGGCTTTTAAAATCAGATTAAAAGTGCAAATAGGAATGTAACTTTGCATTAATCCTGAAATATACCTCCTACAAAGTTTTTCTCCAGGTAATCTATGATCTGGTTGTAGTCGCTGATGATGCTGTCCCCGTGCAGGAAGACGGGCACCTCCTCGCCCAGGTTGAGCCTCATGAACCACGGCTCCTTGTGCTCCTGCAGCGGCAAACTCACATCCCTCTCCTCGCAGACCAGACCCTTCTCATTAATGACTAGACGTACCTGCAAATACAAAAAAAGAAGACGTCATTAGGAGAGGTAAGATATTATAGATGTCCAGATTATACTGTCTGTCTTGTTCTAAGAAGAAGTTTAGTGCATAATGAATCAATAAACAGCATCTGTCAAAGGTTTGGGAACAGTTCCATACTTCAGATCGGTTCCGTACCATCAAAGAATTTGTCTATATGTAGGAAATTTTTTGGTCATAATTCTCAACATACGAAGTTTGCTCACACTTGTTCGTATAATAGTCTATTTTTCTGCAAGAAGGGGCTTGAGCCCATCCAAGCTGACAATGGGCGAGAGACGGGTTCCACCCGGTACAAGTCGCCAGTTGACCACTGGGCCAACAAATAGAACCAGACAACCACTGCCATCTACAAGCTATTTGGGGTCACCGAGTCACCCACGCCTCGTGTTTCTGGACTGTGGGAGGAAGCGTGAGAACCCGAGAGGGAACCCACCCAAACAAGGGGAGAACCTGCAAACTCCCCAAATAGAGGCCCAGTGGGCAGGACTGGATTTGATCCTGGAACCTTCTTGTTGTGAGGCAACTCCTGCGACCCACTGCGGATCCACAAAATCTTATAATCTACTGAAATTCTCCCACTAATCTCATACGACCCCTCCTTTGTCAAACTAGCCCACCATGAATAGGGAGCATTTTAGAATAAATGCCATGGCGGGAGCAAGATTTGTGTTATTGGCATGCTGGTAGACAGGTTGCCAGAGAATGCTCGCCATTCCACAATAGGGTTTCGGTGCCAGGGTTATGTAGCCAGATGAACAACAATAAATCCGCTGTACCCGGGTTGACCTACGACCTAGAATAACATAAACAGCAGCTGAACAGGTTGTGACCAGCCGCCACTACAGCAGCTGAAACCATGAGCAGGGATCAAAGGCCTGCATGGCAAAACAGTACGAAATCATCCGGGGCAAAATGGATTTGGAGCCTGGATCATGTGTGCGCTTAATTTCTGGAGGAGAACGATGTCACACTTTTGGACTGACGGTGACCTCAACCTGACCTGAACCCTAGTGAGAACCTGTGGGATGGATGAGTGTACATATATCCTAATTACATAAAAGGATATTATGGAAACGTCATCCTTCGTGTTAATGAGATAACTTTCATGGATCAATTTAAAATTTTATACCCACAGCGAACTTAATGCGAGGAAGAACTGGGTTGATTTGGGGAAAGGTCATCTCACATTAAGATGACAAGTTACACAAAATAAAATGTCTATAAATAGATGTTAATGTTAGAGTAAGGTGAATTAAAAAAGTAAAAGATAGAAACAATAGAATGAAGTAAAATACAAGTTAATATCAGTTAATAACCCAATTTAATCTAAATATCAAAATAATATTAAAATCAAGTTAAAAAAAATAGTCTTAATAAATAATATAAATATTATTCTAAATTTATAAAACACTACATAAAAGCCAGACTAATAAGCAAATTTTTAGATTATCAACTCCTCTGAGATCCTCTGGAAGTTTGTTCCAGCGACTCGGAGCAGAGTGGCTGAAAGCAGCATTAACAAAAGCTTTGGTTCTGGTTGGTGGAACAACCAGAAGGGGAGAATCAGAGGATCCGAGGGGTCGTCCAAGTTCGTAAACTGCGATCGGGTCTCTAAGATAGTCTGCTGCCCTGCCATGCAGTGCCTTATAAACTAATAATAGAACTTTAAAATCAATATGAAATCAAGTAGCTACTGTAATGACTTTAAAATCATCTTTATGTCTATCTCCTTCCGGTCCCTGTCAGCACTGGAGGAGCTCTTTCTTGTATACAACATATTTTACTGGCCAGTCGTATATATTATATTTTACTCTAATAGTTTATACTTCATTCACTCGGTGGAGCTTTTTTAGAAAAAAACACTGTGAAGATAACATTTCATTTCAGGAATTCAATCTTGCTTGTACGTACAACACAGGGGATTGGGGACATATGGGAATATGCCCCCAATCCCCAAATATAACATTTGGGAATATGTTGTCTGTGACTACATCGTGGGTCTAGTTTAATAAGGAACAAATCATAAACGACCCAGGCATGAATGTACTCTACAAAGGCGGAACATTTTGTTCCTGCAAAGATTTGATCCACACCCTAGAACCAAAATCAAAAAACAAACAGATGGAGACTCCGGTTGAGAGAATATATGATGTTGTGTTGAATAAATAGACATAACTGAGTCCAGTTAAATAATGAGATTCTTCATGATGTGTTCAGGTTGGAGCAAAAGGTCCAGACCTAAGCCAGAGGGATGGAGCTTGAGCCCAGATCCTTGGAGGGTCTTTAGCAGGAATACGATTAATGATCGGAGACCACACATGGGCTCAAAGGTGCAACATTTGGCCGCTGAGGATGAGGAGCATAAAATGGGGAGTTGCACAGAACAGGAGCAGATGTGTTATAATGAGATGTAAAAAAAAAACGATTAAGTAACACATGCAGAGTCATTATAGTTTCAGTCGTCGACGGAAACTGCAGAGTCAGAGAAGAATGAAGCCTCTCGTTCCTCCACCGGCTCAGCTCTGTCGCACTGGAAAGCAAGGAGTCCTCCATGAACTAGTCAAAGGTTTCAGTGTTACTAAAATGATTCCCACAAGATCACCCTCGTCCTGAAACAACAGTTATATAATAACATTAGTCACTCCTCAGCGATGAGTTCACATGCTTCAGCTGCGCCGCATCAACAACACTCACAACAACACATCTCTACTTTCTGTCTTTAGTCTATATTTAGCAAATACTTTTATTTGTGCTTCGTTGACGTTGGAGAGTGACAAAGCAAATTTGGTTGCAGTGACTACAATGACAACAAATAAAGTTTATTATTGCAAATAAAAATATTAAGTATCTTTTGCAGCACTGACAATGGACTTTATTCGTATTTACTTTCATCTATTAATAAAGTATTTGTTATTTAAAATGCCGCCGAACGGTGAATAGAATTTACATATAAATGTTAAATATAAATGTTATATGTAAATATAAATGTTAATATAATCTAAATAACAAATGCAGGGTAAATATAAATTGTGTGATGTCAACATTAAATGTAGTATATTCAGTAAGTATTGGTATTGTGGCCGGACTCAGCATTAAAGACTTGGATTTGGATCTTGCCGTGGATCCACTGCTCATCGCATTGAAATGGGCCAGTTGGGGTGGTCCAGGTATTTGATTAGGAATCCTCCTAATCTAATATTTCTCTCCTATTCTGATTTTTTCCCCAGAAATACGTGTTATTCTACACAGATTTCGTGGGATAGGTCCAGATGGACTCTCCATTTGGACCAGTTGGATAGATAATGGACCCAAAATGTGAGAGAAATGGGACTTTGACCACAGAGAGGGATTTTGGCTGCTAAATACCACCCATGTCATCATAACTCTCTAACCTCTAGGCTGTCAGGTTGCCTGTAAATGTGGTATCACTCGATATAACTGAGCTCCATGTCTCTATCTTTATTATATATCTCGTGTTCACTGACGTGGGTTAATGATAATACACTGAATAAGGTCATGGCAGCGCAGCTAAATTAGGACGTGCAGGAAGAACTCACAGCTTCTTTCCTCAGGAACTCGCTGAGGTAAACAGAGACTTGTAAATAAAACCCCCGAGCATCTGATGATGACACAGTTTTCAGGTTTTCATAGTCGGATTCAATTTTAGAAATCATTATCATCACAGGCACTTCAGCAAGAAGTTGATACGGGCTGCACATTCTGTGAGAACACAGAGAAAAACAGGTCCATTTACTCCGGAAAAAATTATCATTTTTTGATAGATAGAAATGAATTTGTATTTAAACAGATGCTGCTGTCGCTAACAGCATAGGTCATACATTATATCAGCATAAATTATACCCCGAGATTTAGTGAAATAATAATGTAATAAAATCAATAAGTTAAGCTGATGGAAAAATTTAACTACCAAAGCCGCCCCCCCAACCCTCAAGCGCAAGGTTATATGTCCCAAATAGCCGCCAATCCCTTGCACGTTACAATAAACTCTCCTCGAGTCGATTCAGTGCACCAGATTTGGGACAGGTTGAGGAATTATGGCGTGAAAACTTTTGGTAATAAAGCTCCCCCTAGCAGCAGAAATATAGAACCGACCTTATCCAAAATTATTCCAGTTCTTCCTCGCACTAAAGGTTATGGGTGTATTAAATTTAAAGATGATCCATGAAATAGTTTTTGCGCTCTGTCCAGGAATGCATTTTTTATAAGAAAACAACTTCCCCCCGTGAGTAAAATATGAACTACTAGAGTAAAGTATGATATAAACAAGATAGATATCCGTGAGTTTATTAATATGCATCAAGTTTGGACTAAATCAGAACAAAGGTTGAGAAACAATGGAAAACTTTTAGAGGGAAAGCTCCCCCTGGTGTCAGCATTATACAACCAACCTTTCCCAAAATCAATCCCGTTCTTCCTCGCACTGAATTCTATGGGGATGTAAAATTTGAAGATGATCTATTGAATAGTTTCTGAGTTATCGCGCTAACACGAAGGATCTGCGGTGGACGCGGCAGCCGAGGCAGTGATATAATAAACATGATACTTTTAGAACAGTAAACTTGTTTCACTGTTGTTTGTTTTACCGTCTCCTTAAATTTACATAAAAAGAAGATGAACTTTTTAGAGACAGATTGACCAAATACAACCTTATCTCCCAGGGTGCTGCGGGGATATTTGAACGCTGTAAATATTTGAGTGCTTGGCCTCTTAATCTCATGAAAGCCATCCCTAAAATGTCATTTAAGCCTTCATCAGCTTGCATAACAACAAATGTCATTTGCCATTTAACAAATAAATACTGTTGTGCGGATTTAGTCAGAATCTGCCTGTGCTGTTGTATAAGCTTTATTCGCAGTAGCCTGTTAATGGACAGCGCCGTTACGCCGGATCTTAAAGTCCCTTCCTCGGCGTCTCCAGCTCTGAGGTGATGATGATGACGACAGTGAGCCTGTTGTCAACCCTCTGCTGAGTGGCAACCGCCACTATCAGCAGCTCAGCGGCTGGCAGCCAACAACGATGAACATTAACTCAAGGTTGTTGGTCTACAGCGGCGAGGGAAGCGCCCTAGCGCCATCCTGGAGTTCATAGAGGCTTCGTTCATAGAAGCTTCTTTGAGGGCTGCATGCAGGAATGTTTCATAAATCCTTGAGTGTGTAGACTAATTAATAATGATCAAAGCTGAAGCAGAGCGAAATTCACCAAGGCTAACAATTGTTTTCATTATAGATTCATCTGCTAATTAACTTTTTGATGAATCCTTTGGTCTATAACATGTGTGTGTGTGTGTGTGTGAAAAATCCCTCTTCTTCTACTTCTGCAACTTTCGGTTGTTTCCTTTAGGAATCTCCACAGCAGATCATCTGTGTCCACCTTTCCCTGTCCACTGCATCTTCCTCTGTCACTTCAACCAACTGCATGTCCTCTCTCACCTCATCCTGAAACCTCCTCTTTGATCTTCTCTTTCCCTTTTTCTTGCCTGGCAGCTCCATCTCCAGCATCCTTCTACCAATAGATCCATTATCCCTCGTCTTCACGCATCCAAACCATCTCAATCTGTCCTCTCCTACTTTGTCTCTAAGACATCTAACCTGGGCTGTCCCAAAGAACATCTGAACATCTTCAGTTCTGCCTCCTTTCTTTTGGTCACAGCCACCGTCTCTAAACCTTTCCCTTGATTCCTGCTGCTACTCTTCAGTCACAGATAACTCCTGACACTTCTCTCCACCCACTTCAACCTGCTTTCATTTTCTTCTTCTCCTCTTCTCCACACTCCCTGTTGCTCTGAACAGTTGACTCCAAGTACCTAAACTCCTGCACCTTCTCCACCTCTACTCCTTCATCCTCAACGTTCTACCTGAATTCCTTTCATTCACACACATGTATTCTGTCTTGTTGCAACTGACCTTCATTCCTCCTCTCTCCAGCACATACCTCCATCTTTCCAGGTCTTCGTCCACCTGCTCCCTGCTCTCACTACAGATAACAATGTCATCCGTGAACATCATAGTCCATGGAGACTCCTGTCTGACCTCATCTGTCAGCCTCCATCACCAATGCAAACAAGAAGGGACTCAGTGTAGATCCTTGATGCAGTCCCACCTCCACCTTAAACCCATTTGTCGCTCCTACTGCATACCTAACCGCTGTCATACTGCTCTCATATATATCTTGTACAATACATTAATTCAAAAACATATAGATGAATATTATATTATATTAATTCACAATTATACCAATAAATTATACATACTACACCTTTAACATTTAAACTCAACACCAGTTTTTCTACTACTACTATATTTTAATAGTAAATATAGGAAAGTTCATAATTATTGACTTTTTTTTCAAAAGCAAAATGTTGCAGAATGTTGATGTCTATTCCAGAATGTGATCGTTTTAATATTTTCTTTTTTTAAAAACAGTGTCTGATTTCAGAGTCTGAACAGCCTTATAGCTAAAATATAGATTTTACTACATATGCCCGGTTGGAATGGAAGGTACTGCTGACTATTATAGCCTTTACAGTAACAACATATGGCGTGATTCAGGTGCATAAATGGGGAGGAAGGCCTGTGGTCTGTTTTGCACATCATTTTCATCTATTATTTATCATGTCATATGTGAGAGCACACAGGCTGGAGCAGCCACGGAGAGAGCTGTCAGCAGCAGGGGGGAGGCTGAGGGGCTCTGAAGGCTGATTTATGCGGTGGTGAATGAAAGACAACAGAATATTGACCATGTCGAGGATGCGAGGCTGCAGCAGATGTGCGCATCTGCAGGAGATATGTGCAGGATTAAGCATGCACATGCACATGCACATGCACAACAAACAAACACAGGGAGCTCCACGCTGCAAAGATGCGTGAGGCCACCGCAATTTACAAGATCAGCTCCTGTTTTTGTTTTTTTACCTTCTGAGAGGCGAAAGACTGCGTCCAGTGGTACAGAACCAGCCTGTCTTTATTGTAGGGTTTGGGCTCTGCCGCCGGTTCCTCGCTCACCTCCCCGTCTGCGGTCTTCCCATCCTCCTCCATGGCTGAGATGGGCCACCAGCTACAGTTGGTGGGGGTGACATGGTTGGAAGACGCCATGACAGAGCGTTTTGTGCGTGTGGAGGAGAGGAGCGAGGAGCGAGAGGAGAGAAGGAGAGATAAAGAGAGAGAGAAGGAGAGATAAAGAGAGAGAGAGAAGGAGAGAGAGAAGAGGAGGAGGGGAGGGGGGCTCAGCAGCGCGAGCTCAACATCCTCTGACGTGCCTACAGCATTAGCATCGTTTCGGATCCTCCTCGAACTGCACTTCCAAAAAATTGTCTTTTACTTATTCCACACGCTTTGGTCCCAAATGCAAATCTACCCCAGCATCCCACTGCGTCTACAGAGTGTTGCCCGGCTATGTCACGTGATGAGTTACGCACAATCATGCGCGGTGGAGGGAGCGTCAGAGGAAGGTCACGCGGCTCCCAGTAAGGACGTGGTTGAAAGACACCCGCAGGGTTAAAATGGGGAAATTGTTGAAATTTACATGTGCAAGAACATGTACAGTCTATTATACCTTTATAACATTTTATTAATAATAATGATAATAATGCTAATACACACACAGTACAACATAGTGAAATGATTTCTCTGCATTTGATCCATCACTGAGGGAGCAGTGGGCGGCCCCTTTGAAGAGCCAGGGGAGCAAGGGTCCCATGGTCTTGCTCAGGGACCCTAAAACATGTGGATTGGGAGACGGGCTCTCTACCCACTGAGCTACAACCGTCCCATTTATTAACTTTAATATGTCAATGAAACAAACCCAGATGAAATAAATGGGAAAAATATTTCACAACTAATTATTACTGAATACTAATAACATAATTTCAAGCAAATGTCACAAAATGCTACATCACAAAGTTATGATGAAATAATAAACAGCTATGTTCCATTAACCGGACCAAAATAATGTTGCATGTACTAAAAACAGTTGTGTTGAATTTAATAAACACAGCTTTGTTTTATTTACTGAACATAATTATGTTGCATAAACACAACTTTGTAATCCCAACAAACATTTCTATAAGCTTAATGAAATTCAACTACTTAGTTATTCCAACATACAATAGCCATGTAATGAAAACATCCATGTTTCATTTACTACACAGAATTAAATAAACAGAGCTATGTTTCATTAACTGAACAAACTTATGCTGCTTGTACTAAACTCTGTTATGTTCAATTTAATAAAAACAGTTATGATTAATTTACTGAGCACAGTTATGTTGTATGTACCAAACTCTGTTTTGCTGAATTAAATAGACACAGTTATGTTCCATGTATTAAACAAAACACAATTTTACGATCGAAAAATAGCCCTCTGGTAAATTTAATGGGAAACTATACCAAAAAGCAAGTTATGAATGTAAACACAAGTGTCTTATTCTGTATAAATATCAGATTTTCCAGTCAATAGATTGGTTATAATAGGCTGAAAGGGAAAAAAAAATTTCCTGAAGATGATGCGTTGTAAGCAGGAAAAATGGAATTATGTAAGGGTCTGAGCTACTTCTATCTTCTATCCTCTATAATTCTAATATGGCAGCAACTCTGTGTTAATACAAACCTTTGGACGTCATAAAACATCACTGTGAATTTTATGAATGAACTCTATAATAACGTAAAATGTTAAAGTCAGTTCAATGTTTACTTTCCAATAAACTTTAAACTCACAAAGTGAGAATTATATTAACATTGCCATTGTATTGAATGAATTCAACTAAGTCTTCTGTTTACTTTGTACATGAATAAAGATCTAAGTATGGTGCTGTTTCTCATTAGTATTCCAAAGAGGATTTAAAACATTTCTCACAGAGGATTGATAAATCTTTGATGTTGTTTCTTGCATTTCCCAGCAGAGGGAGACAAGAGAGTGAAGTACAACACACTACGAATAATGAACACATTAATTCACACTATGCATAACTTAAATGAGTTGCAATGAGTGTGACAAAGTTATATATTTTATAGGCTTATGTACAGCAAACTATAACTCTTAATTTTATTCTTGAAATTACAGTATTAGATCATCCAGTTTAATTATAATTATTATTAATTATAATTTTATAGCTATACCTTCAAAAAAAAAACTTAACGTGATTACATCAGTTTCTGCATGTATAAAGTAGATATCTTTGTCCAACTGAAAGTACCTGTATTGATTCAATATATTTTATCAGTGTAATCATTGTTTCTTGGATTAGCTCCAACTTGACTTAATAGGGTTGCTTCATCTAAGCTACTTGGAATAAGTCCAACTTTATTTATAGGGTTTATTCAATCTGGTTACTTGGAAGGGGTCCAACTTGATTTATTAGGGTTGCTTTGACTTAGTTACTTGGAACAGGTCCAACTTGATTTATTAGGGTTGATTCAACTTACTTAATAGGAATAGGTCCAACTTGATTTGTAATGGTTGATTCAACTTAGTTATTTGGAATATGTTCAACTTTATTTTAATTGGGTTGATTCAATTACTTAATAGGAATAAGTCCAACTTGATTTGTTAGGGTTGATTCAACTTACTAACAATAATAAGTCCAACTTGATTTGTAAGTTTGGATTCAACTGAGTTATTTGGAATATGTCCAACTTTATTTAATTGGGTTGATTCAACTTACTTACTTGGAATAGGTCCAACTTCATTAATTAGGGTTGATTCAACTTAGTTACCTAGAATATGTCCAACTTGATTTTTTTATTGGAGATTCAACTTAGTTACTTGGAATAGATCCAAATTTATTTATGTGGCTTGATGCAACGTAGGTACTTGGAAAAGGTCCAACTTGGTTAATTTGGGTTGAATCATCTTACTCAATAGGAATGGGTCCAACTTGATTTGTTAGGGTTGATTCAACGTAGTTACTTGGAATAGGCCCAACCTTATTTAATGGGGTTGTTCCAACTACCTTTGTAGTTCTCAAATGATTGCACATGATGGGGTTTATGTAACCCAAATGACTAAGTTGGCCCAATATAATTGCCTGGAGCTAAAATAAACTTATTTTACCACATGGTACTACTTTCCATGATTTCATTAAATGAATCCATAGTATACCTGTTGAGGGCAAACAATGTGAACAATAACAAAACATTTACAGCTTGACTCAAGGGTGTACTCAAAACAAGACAAACAAATACGGAAACTCAATTGCATAAGCTCATGCAAACTTGAGTGAGACTTAGTTTGTTAGCCACTTGTTGTTGAGTTTCATGTAAGTCCTACATGATGTAATCAATTTTTTTTTAAACATATTTCATGCCAACTACGTGTTAAATTCAAGTAAATGCATCAACTGGCTAATTCCCTAATCATGATTTTACAATATTTGCATTAATTAACAACTACATGAATCTATCATAACAGGAACTTTAACGTGAGAGATATACACACATAGGCTTACACACTGTTAAATAAAGATATATCCTCAGGCAGACAAGCAGGCTGTAATTTTTTATTAGAGTATTATACAAATATCATCCTGATCCAAGAACATCTCTGAGAGTCTGCAGGATCATCAGAGGGTGATAATATGAATGCATCCACTTTCATCTCTCTCTCTCTCTCTCTCTCTCCCTCCCTCCCTCTCTCTCTCTCTCTGTCTCGCTCTGTCTCTCTCTCTCCCTCCCTCCCTCTCTCTCTCTCTCTGTCTCTCTCTCTCTCTCTATTAAGTTTAATATCCTATTAAACAATAATTATACTGTATTAACCGGGAGTAGTGTGTGTGTGTGTGTGTGTGTGTGTGTGTGTGTGTGTGTGTGTGTGTGTTTGTGTGTGTGTGTGCGTGCATGAAAAGCTATAAAGCACTTTTGAATGGCATGCAGGCCTCCTTCAGTCCCGAGGTGGCAAGACTCTGGCATAGCTCCTTGCAGGCAGCAGAGTAAGGATTGGGTTGTATTTTTGGAAGGGTGTCGGTCTGTGTGTGTGTATTTGAGAGTGTGTGTGTGTGTGTGTGTGTGGATGTGCGCGTGTGGACTGGTCGCCTTGTTAGGTCTGCTCAAATATTTCCAACAGCAGTGAGCGTCAGGAGATAGCTGTGGGTGGCAGGGACAGGGGGGAAAGGGGCTTTTCTCTGTGGCCTCATGGAAAAGAAGCCATGTAAGATCTCTGGCTTGAAACGGCAGGAATAATTAAATTTTAATCCAAATTCGTAACGCAGCATGATTTATTCTGAAGTTAATATTTAGAGTGAGGAGTGGAATCCAAGAAGAGGACACAGCAAAGTTTCTGTGAAGTGTGAGGGCTCCGTCGCTTCATGGACATGCCAAAAGATCCCCTGAGGAAGAAATAACCAGCAGTTCAGCAGAGAGGAAATCTCCAATCAGGTTTGATGTCAGGTGGAGGTGAAGTCAGACTGAAGGAGGTTCTATCTAAAGCCAGGTAACAAACTAAAACAGCTTTTCTTTATGACCATGAGTGGAGGCCGGTTTGAGTTTGATGATGGCGGAGCTTATTGTGGAGGCTGGGAGGGAGGCAAAGCCCACGGTCATGGCATCTGCACCGGTCCCAAAGGCCAGGGAGAGTATTCCGGATCCTGGAACTTCGGCTTCGAGGTGGTGGGGGTTTACACCTGGCCCAGTGGGAACACCTACGAGGGGTACTGGTCACAGGGGAAGCGTCATGGTCTGGGACTAGAAACCAAAGGACACTGGATTTACAAAGGGGAATGGACTCATGGCTTCAAAGGTAGATATGGGATCCGGATAAGTGCTGGAAGTGGAGCAAAGTATGAAGGAACATGGAATAATGGGCTGCAGGATGGATATGGAACAGAAACGTATGCTGATGGAGGTGAGTTTATTAACTTATACAGGGGGGGGGGAAATTATATTTGACTTGAGTTAAAGAGTCTGAAATGTAGTGAAGCTCTAAGGACCAGGGAAAGTTAGAATATAGTGTAATTAAATAGAATAAAACTCTCTTTTTTTACAGTAGAGAACTCTACTTGCTGATTGACATGACATTTATAACCTTTTAAGTAGTTGAGGAAAAAAGAGGGATTTTACTTTGGTAAAAGTAAAATGAGTACAATATCAAAATACTCGGAGGGTCCTAAGTGTAATGGAGTACATACATATCGGACCTTAAATGTCAAAATGTAGGGCAATGACTTAAACCACTCTCTTTTAAAAACGGTGGAGTAATCTTTGTCTGACCTAGGTGAGATTTACAATTTTTTGTATTTACAGAGGATTGAAAGGTTTACTTATAGGTAATAGTTGCAATACTAAAGAGTAGAAGTAGTCTGAGAGTCTTTAGTTACCTGTGAAATGTAATGGAGTAACTCTATAAAGATATATGATCCTTGAAAAATTTTAATGTAGTGAAATGAAACCAAACCTACCCTTTTTGAAATACTGTGGAGCAAGTTGGAAAAAAAAAGATTAGAATTGAAGTAGTATGTGAGGATGAATGTCAAAATTACTACTTACAAACTAGGTACTCGGAGGGGTATAAATACTCATAACACATTGTAACAGAATAAATATATATAAGGCTACAAGGAACTTAAAAGGTCAAAAAGTAGAGCAGTGAAATGAAAGAATTGTCTTTTAAATACAATGGAGTAAACTTTAAAGCTTAGTTTAAAATAGATTTACAATGTAGCATTACTCAATTGTGAAGATAAGATAAGACGAGACAAGACGAGATAAGACGAGACAAATTGGCTTAAAATTGACAAAAATACAATACAGTTTTACTATTTTATGATGAAAGGTAAGATACGATATGTTAGAGGTCTCATCTCCCACAGGGAAAGGGAACATGACAAATTGCAGAACTTGAGATAAAATATAATAAAGAGAAAGATCGGAAAACAAATAAAAAAATTCAAACCTGGAATTTAAATCATGAGACAATATTAACCAAAAAGAAAACTTTAAGTTCTTTAAAAAAAAAAAGAAAAGATCTTTAGGTTCGATTGAGATGTCTGGTTGTAACCAGAAGATAATATCACTCTGCTGCTGTCAATCAAGCATGTTGGGAATCGAACCCCACATGAATCTTTCCATTTTGTTAAACTACACCAACGCCAACAGCGATGGGAGAAGTACTCAGATCCCGAACAGGTACCTGAAGTATCCAAAGTACTTATTACGTAAGAGCAAAGCCCCACTTTTTTTAATAATAACCTTAATGTCTTAAATTAAGATAATTAAATATGAATTAACTGCTATGTAATTAAAACATTTATGATGCACACTGTGCTGGAGGTGTGAAATTAAAATACAGTGAAATACAGAGGAAACTTAAATTTACACCTCTGATCATCAGGTGTTTGTTGTGAACGAGCCAGATCCCATTCAAACTAAATTCTCCTACACCACCTGAGCTTATTATATCAAAATCCTGTCTGATTCTTTTAATCTTAGATATTCTCCAGAGAGACAACTCCTGCTAATCAATTTCACTGCATAGAGGAAACTCAATTTTTGTAATCTGCTTGTACCAAAGCAGTGGTTCCCCTCTTGAACAGCTGACTCATCAGCTTTAAGCCCAGTCTGGTGCTGGTATCGGTGGGGGATGGGATCGCACCAGATGTCAGGATGCAAGAATAGCCCATCACCCCTATGCCCTCCTGGCCTCAGGCCTAGCTGCCGCTATAATCCACGCTCATGTCAATTTTAGCATGAGACCAAACCTCAGGAAGGCGACTCAGCTTAGACATTAATGAATTAGACTTTGGAGATATCCATGACGGTCTGGCACAAATAAAAATATCGGCAGTTTAATGTGGCTTCACTCATTTTCATAAAGGTCTCTAGCCAAACTAGTAGCTCTAACTAGTTTGTTAGCTAAGTACAGGAATAGCATGATAACATTTTCACAATGAGAACGCTTGCATGTTAAAGAGGAGTAAGGTCCTAAACTTTAAGCTCCATTTAGCTGTGCAAGGGGGGGATATTTTGCGTTTTTTGCACTTCATATAAATAATTTGAAGTTGTATTGGAGCCAGAAACAAAGGTAGCAACAGCAATGAATTGTTTGCAAATGAAGCCAGCAGGACAGACACAGGGCTTTATAAAAATCATTTACAATGTATTATATGTACCACCAACAACCAGGATATCTAAATAGCATCTAGTAGCAGTTAGCGGCTAACTCCAAGAGGAAGACAATCTGATGAAAATGTTTTAAATTCAGGTAGAAGGACATAGTTTGGAAGCTTAGCCTCTGCACAGAGGATGTAAATGATTTCCATGTTACATGTACGATAAATAATCTCGACCATGTGTTTACAAAGTACTTTTAAATGCATATGCAAAAGTTAATAGTGGACGCTGAAGATGATGCATTAAATGTCAGGCCTCTTTTGCTCGCAGAAGGCTGAAGTGGCTAAGTGATTTTTTGTTTTAAAAAAAGGCTTAACATTCATGCGTTTGCTTATTAGCACTAAACACAAAAGTAAGATGAGGTCGATCGGAAAAATCAGCTTTGCTCGTATTTATAGCCCCAAAAAATCTGGGATAATATGGAATCATCTTTGCCAACGCCAGTTTGATATTTGCGACACCAAAGTGGTCTTTATCTCCAAACGTTTTCCTGGCCATGTTTCTCAAACATTGGATCAATTAAGTCCAAATTTGGTCCATATGAATCTACTAAAAGACATTATCTTGAACATACTATATTTTATTCAAATAGTTCATACTTTACTGTCAACGGGGAGCTTTTTCTACAGAAACCTCATTTTCTGACATAACTTTCTAACCGTTGGCCTGATATAGTCCAAATTTGGTGTATATAAATTGACAAAGGGATATGGATCTATCTTATGTAATATTATTACTAAGTTTTTCTGAAATAGCTTCACATTTAGTTTGAGGAGTTCAATCAGGGGGATAATTTGTACAACGCAGGGGACTGGGGGCTTTTCTGGGATATACCTTTGTTGTCCGGGATGACGGCGTAGGACTCAGTGATAAAGAAAATGTTTGACAAATGAATAGTTGGACCAGCTGCTGGCACTGAATTAAAGTTCTCAAGTCCTTTATTATTTGCATTCAAGAAGCTATGAATATCTGTACAAAAGTTTGGCCATTTTATCTAGTAGATGCTAACACATTTCACGGAAGAAGTGGAAACTTGGAGCTGCTGATGGTCCCAATAGGAAAATCCGAGTATTGCAAAATCATTTAGATTAATCGTTTGGTTATAGTAATTGTTGCTACCAAAATTTATTGCCTTAATTGAGATATTTCAGTACAGACCAAAGTGTCGGACCCACCAAATAATAGATTAGCATGTACGCAACTAGCAGGGCTAAAAATGCAGCTTCTGATGTTGGCTTTTTGTTGCAGTTAGGAGAGTATTTCAATCAGGAAAGGCAAGTGAATGAAGCAAATGTGTTAATTAGTCGTAATTAGTGAGAAAGTCTTGGCGCTTAGACTCATCGGGGCGATTTTGATAGAGGGTTATGTACTGTGAGCAGAATCAAGATATAGCTCCCCATTTGGAGTAGAGACCACAGAGTTGGTGATAGCTTATCAGACAGATAAAATGATGAAGCTGGAGAATCCACGATGGGGAGAGCATGTATAGTAGTAGCATAAACTATAACTTCCTCTAACAAGAACTAGAGATACAGAGTTTCATATTTAAAAAGGAAATAGTCTTAAGGACTGAAATTTCGCAGGAGCTTAATTTCTCTGTATTTTCTGTTTTCAGGTACTTTCCAGGGTCAGTTCACTGGTGGGATGCGACATGGGTATGGGGTTCGTCAAAGTGTTCCTTATGGCATGGCAGCAGTGGTCCGCTCCCCTCTTCGTACCTCCCTGACATCCCTTCGAAGTGAACACAGCAATGGCACTGTACTACAGCAAGACATACCCATCATCACCACTACCAATGCCTCAGGTGAAGAGACACCTGTCGCCACCTTTTCCCAGCTGGGGCCTTCTCGAGGAGGCTTTGCCCTCACTCTCCAGGTGGACCCAGAAGCTGTGAAACCGAAGAAGAAGAGTCTATTCCGCAGGAGCTCCCTGCTGGGTAAACTGAAGAAGTCCGAATCAAGTACCTCGCTGTCTAGCCAAAAGAGCAAGATCAGCTTCCTGAGGACGGAATCCGCCCTCAGCTCCGACACCAGTGACGCCAACTCCACCATCAGCATCGGGGACGAGAGCCTGGCAGGAGCTGAAGATTTCCCCCCAGTGGAGGCAGACATTGATGCCACCACCACCGAGGTCTACATGGGAGAGTGGAAGAACGACAAACGCTCAGGATATGGAATAAGTGAAAGGTCCAGTGGGCTGAAGTATGAGGGCGAGTGGCTGAACAACCAGAGACACGGCTACGGCTGTACCACCTTCGCCGAAGGAGGGAAGGAGGAGGGAAAGTACATGAACAACCTGCTGGTGAAGGCCATGAAGAAGAGAGTAATCCAACTGAAGGGAAACAAGATCAAGCACAAGGTGGAGCGGGCGGTTGAGGGCGCTCAGAGGGCTGCGGCTATAGGCAAGCAGAAGGCGGAGATCGCTGGGTCCAGGTAAGATTAGAACAGTGTTCCTGTGATCAATTGGGGGTGGGGGATTAGCGCTTCTGAGTACTGTCATCAAGGTTTATCTACATCTAGTTTGTATCAGAATATATGGGGAAACCAAGTAAAGGAATGCTGGAGGGCCATTGTAGGATGTTTTTAGGTGATATGATGCTTGACATGATACATTTATTGCTCGTCACTCCTTTCAAAAGATCAACGTCCCGACACACTGGCTACTCTCTCTCGCTACGGTGCTGCTTTTGATTTACTCAGACTACAGCTCTCACTCTTGGTTGAATCTTTAATTCTCTGGATGTGGCTGCAGTAACTTGCTACTCTTTACTGTTCCTGTTAAAATTCAACAACATTATTAGGCCAGACAGGATTTGAGCCTATGATGACAAGCGCAACAACCAAAGCTAAGTGATTATATCCACAGCTACTGCCTGTCTCAATCCGTCTAGACAGGTTTTAGGGGAACTTTTCTTATCTAGCCATCTATTTCTCTTCAACAGGACAGAACTTTCATAGCTGAGGGAACCCAATACTATTAAACTATTCACCTACATCAGGGTTTTCAACTTTTATGGGCCACAGCAGCTGTTAAAACCTTCATAACCCCACTCTAAAATACATTTTAAAACATCCACCCTGGTTTTCTCTGACAGCCAACACATGCAGCAGCAGCAGCAGAAGCAGACACAATAAATGGTTATTCAGAGAGAAATGTACATGTCACTTATCATGAAAGGGAAACTTGAGCCTGGGGTCAGTACACCGGTCCTGTTCAGTCATGATGGATGAAAGGCGTGCACAGAGTCAAATATAACGACAATGCATGAGTTTGTCGAAAGGACAGTGGATTGAAGTCAGTTAGGGGAACTTGTCATTTCCAGGGATCAGTCATAACAATTTAACCACCTATGGGTGAAGTGATTAACGTGGATTGTCTCGTTACAATCAAGCCCTTAAGTGTGTGAGATATATTATGCAGCAAGTGAAAATAATTGATGAATAGATTTGCTAAAAGCAGATAAAATGGGGATCTTAGCGACTATGAAGGCCAAAGAGTGAGGGCTACACATCAGAGGACAGAGTATCTCCAGAATTGCAGGTTTTTTTGGGGTCTTCATGGTCTGCAGGGGTTAGTAACGACCAAAAGTGGTCTAAGGAAGAGCAAATGATCAACCTGTAACAGCCCGAGGCTAATTGATGCGAGTGGGGAGGGGAGAGTAGCCTGTGTTGTCCTACACCACAGAAATAGCTAACCATGTTAAGGCCGGTTCAGATAGAAAGCAGTCTCAGCACATCACTGAGCTGTTTATTGGCGAAAGAGGGACCAATAGTCACCAATTCCCCTATACTTCATGTCTGTGGACTGTGGTAGGAAGTTGGAGTGAATGTGAGCGTGAAGTGTTGTCAGTGTCATCGATCACATAATAATAGAAAACAGAACCAAAGCGTCATGTTCATAAACAGTAAAGCCAGCAGGAACTAATTTTACAAATACTGTTTGAAGCGTAGGATTTAAATATCACACTCTGGATCAACACATGCTTAATCATAGCTTCCATTATGAATGTAACACAAGATGAATGATGCTAACACAGTTACCTCACGACCCTCTCTGGCTAGATCTCTCTGAACTGGTGGAGTACACTGTCTGACATTTCATCCACCTAGACTGGACGCAGTTTTAAAGGTCTGACTGTTAGATTCCATCTTCAACTGTCATTGTTTCAATCCGTTAAATATGAAACTACAGCCAGAAGACTGTTAGGTTAGCATAATGACAGAGCTAGTGTGGCCACTTTCTTATTACCAAAAAGGAGGATCCTTTTGCATGATTCAGCGAAATATGGCTAGCGATCTTGACAAAATCAAATATCACATTACTTTTAACCAAAGACCTCAATCTCGATAATGTGTCGATATTGTGGCCAGGGGCGAAAATACAATTTTAGAATAAGGGGGGACGAAATGTCTTTTAGCATAAACCTTTACTATGATTCCCTCTCTAATATCGATTTGATACAGTGTAGCCATTAAAACAATTACAAATTGCTCCTTAAAAAAACTTTTATTCAAGTTTCTCACCAAGTACTAGAAATTACAAGATTACATTTGGATACATCATGATGACGATGACATTACAATTGTGTTGGTCTGAAACTGGTTGTTACTTAATAGACATTGAACGCATCATGCAGTATATCTCAATGCAATGTGCTGCTGACGGCTACTGACGGCTAATGTAGCATTAATGAGCTCTCCTGTGGATGTCAACAATAAACATTTGATTGATTGGATTTGTTGTTCACACTTTAGCATTATCAGAGTCGCTAGTCACTTTTTAGGAATAAAATAAGCGGGTCTGAAAACATGTGAAAAAGGGAAACTGAGCTCATCAACAACCTAATACCTCTGTCTGTCCCTGACTATGAGGCTTGGCTGTGTGATTTATTTTCCTAATGACACCAAAAACACCCTTTAAGCACTTCATTCCTTTATTATGAAGTTTTAATCAAATTCCAGGGATATGACTTCCTTGGCATGCACTGAAAAAATATTAGAATCTTTCTTTCTTTTCACTATAATGGATTAATGGACATGGGGAGAAAAACAAAGCCCGCGCAGAAAGACCAGCAGAGGTGGATTTGAACCCGGTACTTCCTTGCATTGAGGCAGCAGTGAAACCCACTCCACCACATGATCTCAAAAAGAGGACAAATGAGGCTCCGGCCCAAGGCTGAGCCGGTGGACAGACCCTGTGTTTCGAAAAACCGGACTCCGTATGGACGGATGGCGACAGAGCGGCACAACTAGCATGTATACATTTTGCCCTATCTGTCTGATTGTATCTTTATAGTTCAGAGATATAATGTAAAACGTATAAAGGAAGTAAACTACTCCTTCTACAACTAAGAATCAGGATTTATTTCAGGATTTTATGGAATTACGATGCTGAGCTCTACTCCTGTTTGTGTAATGCGTTAAAAGCTAACACTTGGTTGACGATCCTAGTTTCTTGCAGAAGCTGCAGTTATTTCCACGGGAAAGTAATGTCATCTGATCAGTTTACAGTTCACTGCTCCTGGCCCCTGAGACGCCTCCACAAAAACGGTTCCCTGTCAGGTTTCCAGTGTCCTTAAAGCACCATCGCACCTGGTGTCCACCGCAAATGGTTGTGTGGAATTGAAGACTGTGACTAATGAGTGTTAGATCAGTATCCTCATTGAAATCATGAACGTGTCATCATGAACTCCAGATTTGTTTTTAGAACAGGCTTTAACTCAGAGTTTAGTTTTTTTTAATCTCTCAAATTTATGAGATAAGATACTGACAGATCAAATAGTAATTCAAATTTTACCTCTATCAAAATTCCTTTAATAATCATTTTCTCCTCTTATTTTCTCTTAAAGATAGGGCTTACTGTACCATGGAATATCAAAAGTTTTGAACATTTATTTTTCACGACACAATCTGCTACTTGGGAGTAATTTTAAAATGAATGATTTGTTTTTTTTGGAAACATTTGCTTTTTTGTGGAGAGTAACTGACCAGATTGACTTCTGTATGTTCTATAAGAAGTTATAACCAAGTTTTTTATCTGCTTTTACGCTGTAGCACTTGGAGATTTGTTCCAAATGTAAAGTGCGTTATAAATAAAATGCATTATTATTATTATTATTATTATTATTATTATTATTATTATTATTAAGTGTCTTATAAAATAAACTTTTTTATAACTTAGGCAGCAGTAAGACACCAGATACAATTAAAATAAGATATGATATGATCAAATAGATCATATCAACTTTATAAACAAAACCATTTATATTTTAAGCTACTTAAACATGAATTGTCAAGCTAACCAGCTGGTAGTTTAGAACTAAGGAACAGCAGCTCATCACATAATAAGCTAAATGTCTTGTAAAACTTACCTTCTTGCCTTTCAATCTACGAGTCCTTCTTTAAAATTAGGACCAGCATGCTGTTAGCTCAAAAGCTGGGAACCACAACTACTTCCTCTTCTTTATAACCAGACACCAAGTAGCTCTTAAGCAAATAGTATGCCAGCTAAAAATATAGGACCTTCATTTCAGCAAAATGTCTTATGAACTAAGTCACTCTAATTTTAAGCTAGCCGCCTGTTAGCTCTGAAGATAATCAACTGCAAGCTTAAATGTTAGGACCAGCAGCTGGCTTGATTATAAATGTACATTTTATAGCTTACAGCTAACTTTCTTATAAAGTAACTCCCTCATCTTTTGAACTAGCATCCAATTACCCCTCAAGTTAGTTAAATCATATTTTGAGATAGCTATGAAACTAACTAGCTACCAGCTTAAGAGTTAGGACCTGGTAAATTTATAAATTCAAAGCTAAAGATCTTATAACATTATCCACTTAATATTAAAATAGCAGCGGAGAAACCTCCTGACATCATGTTGGTAAATTATTGCATTATATCTGTTTTTTTAAATCTGAAAAAAAGTTGGACCTTTTTTTGTGTATTTCAAAAACCATATAATATCCAAATTAGTGATGTAATCACTTCACCAATCACAAGGCAGCTGGTTAGCACTTAAGCTAGCTTCACAGAGTGAAAAAGTGAGCTGTAAGATGTCAAAATACTCCTTAAATTCATTGACAACTCCTTAAGGACAGAAAGAATGTGAGGAAATGAAAGATTTTCGTATATTCTCTGATATTAATAAATAAATATAATCAACCAATCAGAATGCATTTTTCAAATAAGTTCCTGTCTACCTTCAGTTTGTAGAAAGCAGGGTTGGTTTTGTCTGCAGCCATCTCCAGCACCTGAAATTTGCTGTTTGTTTATAGCATTGAGACTTAAGTGATGGACCGCAGACCTCTTTCCCAGCAGGTTGAAATCTAAATATTGTTCTCCCAGGATAAGCAGTATGTAAGAGTGATGGGCCGGTGCATCGCTTTACATTCACCTACAGTATGACCTACAGGCAACTGGAAAGGGCTGAAAATGGAAGCAAATGCTCTGACTTTTATGAACACCTTGGTGGTCTTGAAAAAACAAATATGACCTCATAGGATATATATATCCCTAAGATTCTCCCATAGGTACGCCTCTGACTACTGGAAGACCCCTGGTGGACTTTATTGTTAGAATTGGCGCTAAATTTCAGATTGCAATTTAAAGTACAAAGCTAGAGTTGTATTAAACTAGTTGATCTCCGACCTTTTTGGTTCTTTTTTCCAATTTAATCCTTTAATGTCCTGCTGAACTGTTTGGTTGAGCGTATTGCGAGTCACTATTTCTTATTGAAAAATGTGACTGAACTTTTTTATAATACATGTAAATGCTAAAGAGCAAGGGGCCGAGAATGGAGCCTTGGGGGACACCACAGGTCAAACGAGCCACGAGGAGGAAGCGTTAAACATGGCAATTGAGAAGGTCCTTTTCTATAAAAAGAGTTTTTGAGGGGTGTATTAAACTTGGTGCGTGAACTTACTTAACAGAATTATGTAACTTTATACAACCAACAAAGGTCTAATAAGAGTCAAAGAGTTTTCTAAAAACATGCTTTACCAAATGGTTGAGCTAATCTGACCAAAAGATTTTTCATTTTATGGTAAATTCATAATGTCTAATATATTCAACTAATAAATGCCCGCAATAAATAAAATATGCACTTTTAAAAAAAAAAGAAAATCTTGGCGAGGAAATTAAAAACAGCTCTGCGATGCTCTGTGTTTTCTGACACCTTTCTATCAGAACCCACATTTACTTTTTCAGCAATGTGTTCTACAGCACTTCTAGCTGACATCAGTGAGCTCTGGGCATCAATTCACCTGTTACCAGTTCACCAGTTGTCCTTCCTTACACCACTTTGGTATGTTCCAGCCACTGATCGACAGTTCTGGAGATCCTCTGACTCACCCGTCACAAGTTGGATCAAAGTTGTTAAAGTTGCTCATATCCTTTCATTTGCCCATTTTTCCTCCATCCAACACATCAGCCCCAGGACAAAATGTTCACATGCTGTCTATGAAGAAGGGGTTTGTGTCATGTGCAATCATACACTTTGTACAGCTTAGCAAAATTTGTTCTCTGCATTTGACCCATCTCTGGGTCATCTGGGGAGCATATTAACGTTCAGTATCTTGCTCAGATAAACTTTGATATGTGGACTGCAGGGGACTGGATTCAAACGACCAACCATTTGATAAATGGATGACCGCACTTACTCCTGAGCCACCATAGTCCCTCATTGCTGAGCGCTTTTGCAACAAGATTATCAATATTTTAAGGACTCCACTAAATTAGAATTAGGTACCAGTCTCCATGGAGTGTCTGAGGGGTTATTTGACTGATTAATTGCTTATTAATGACAGGTTCCATTGTAGCAAGATAATAAAATGTTACTCACGCCAACTGTGGGTGGTTATAATGTTATGGCTGATCAGTCAACTACGTAAGGAACTTGCATCCATCTTAATGTTGCGAATAAACAAAAGTCATTGAATTAAAAAATTTAAATCCTTATATTTAACTTGCAAGGCACTGCCATGTTCTGATTAGGGGCTAATCAGAACTTCTTCTCTCAGATGTGAGTATGAGTATTTATATCGGAAATTTATGGAATCGTCATCGTGTCCACATCTGCCTCCGCATCATAACCTTCGTGTTAACGCTATAACTCAATAACTATTTAATGGACCGTTTTTCGATTTTCATACCTACATAGTTGTTAGTACCAGGAAGAACTGGAACGATTTTGGGAACGGTCGGTTGTATATTTCCGACACAAAGGGGAATTTACCCCGAATAATTTTCGGAAATAATTTCTCAACTGTTGGTCTAATTTAGTCCAAATTGGGTGCATATAAATTGACTTGAATTTCATATGAAAAGCAATCCTGCATCTGCCGTGTTTTACTCCAAAATGTAATATTTTACTCAATAGGGAGAGATTTTCTAAAAAAAAAAAAAAATTGTAATTTGGAAATTCGGATTTCGGTCCAAATGAATCAGCATGAGGAAATCTATCTTTTATATATCATACTACACTCCAAAAGTTCATATTTTACTCACTAGGGGGGGGGCTTTTTACTAGAAACACAGTTTTGCTGGCCATAACTTCCTAACTTTTGCTCCAATTCAGTCCAAATTTTGTACATGTCAACTTGAAGAGATCTATCTCGTATATATATTTTATTTTACTATAGTACTTCATATTTCACTCACTATCGGAAGCTTTTTTCCCCAAAAAAATACAGTGGGGGTTCAATCGAGGGAACTCCTCTTACGTACATCGCGGTCGATTGGGGACATTTCGGGAATATACACTTGCTGTCAGTGATGACAGCCTAAGTCTAGTTTTTGATCGTACCAGTAACATGGGACAATTCTCTGCAAACAGAGTACTTGTACTTTGATACTTTGATTACTTGATACTAATTACTTAATTACCTTATTACTTTGATACTCTTTGTTCGTATTCTTTTAAGCAGGATTTTGAATGGAGGATTTTTGCCCATGATTTCAAATAGAAAACTGCAGTGAGGTAAGCGGTGTGAGCATGACACATCTGTTCCTGGCACTGGTGTCTTCCCTTTACGACCCTTGGCTATGAAGCCCACTGTTAAAAATACACGTCCAACCTGTGCAGAGCATGAGATGTCGGACCTGGCCTCTTTCAGTCCGCTTAGCTAACCGTGCAGTGGCATTCAGACACTCTGTGGACATTGTTCTGTTGCGTGGGCTGGCTGGTGTGGCAGGACGGGGTGTAAATGACGCACACACATGGGCCCTGTGGTCACTGAGGAGCGCTGACTAAATATGGACAGGCACACTCTTGTTGTATCACAATCACAGGGGAATGCGACAGCTGATTATCCTCCCTCCCCTGGCTCCAGAGACCATCTTTCCTACCCAGTCACACACACTCAGACTGTTTTCTCAGCTTTTATCACCGCGGCTCTTCAGATTTGTCTGCACTCTTATTCCGAGCTACTAGTCTGCTCCCTTTGTGTTTTTGCAAATTAAATTGAAACCGCTTAAAAACTGATGTCCGCCTTCTGCTTTGGGGCTTTAGGCCGCCTCTATCACCCAGCACTCGTCAGCAACAGTAGACATCACACATCTCGGTCCATCTTGCGTCAGCACTGGTGTCAAATGGTTCCACGGATATAAATATGACACAGCTCATAGGCAAGTGCTCGGGTATAAAGGGTTAGTGTATATATGTACCACACCTAGCTTTGGTTGTGCAGCTTGGATTTCATACTGTACTGCTGATTCGAGCATTTTCAGTTGGCAGCGATCAGTCGGGCGTAGCATTTGTAAACACAGATCAGCTCTGACCTCAGATGAGGATTATTTGTCTCGTTATATCCATTACTTATTAAACCAGAGGGAAAAAAACTAGGCTAACGCTGACTGCCGCTATAGAAAAGGTATATCTGCCAGAAGACTCTAATCCCCTGCGCTGTACAAGCAATCCCCCTGATTGAATTCCGCAATTTAAATATGAAGTTATACCCAAAAAAAAATGATTACGTAGGAAATCTCCCCCTAGTGTGTAAAATATGAACTATTAGACTAAAAATACGATATTAACTATACAGATCTCCTTTACATGATTCCTGTACACAAGATTTGCCCTAAATCAGACCAATGGTGGAGAAATTATTGTTTTGGAGCTAAAGCTCCCCCTATTGGCAGACCTATACAACCAACCTTTCCCAAAATCACTCCAATTCTTCCTCACACTAAGGCGGGGATGTCCAACTCAATCACAGATGGGGCCAAAATTAAAGATGAACACAACATTGAGGGCCTTACAGCACTCAAATATGCCATTTTTAATCTGAGGTATTATGACAATTTTATTCTTATTTTATTTACTAATTTTGTAGAATTCTGAACAAAAACCAGGGGAATAGTAAATACAATAATCACATGTTTAATTCAAAATAGATCAGCATAACAAATTTTTATGTGTCTCTCTCTATCGGCATAGTTTCACAGAATATTTTTCAATGAAAAGTTTTTCTTCACGGCATCAATAACAGCTAGAAAACTATATTGTCAAGTTACAGATTACATCTAAAATAAACCGTCTTTTAATTAACAATATGAACAAAAAGGAACTTTAAATAGTCTCTTGGTAAATCGCTGGACTGGACTTCTGTGACAATGAAACAGTTAAAGTAGACTGCCACCCCTCGTGGCTGTTCCTGCAGTCAGGGGCAGCTGCTCCTCAGAAAACAGTGAGGTGCATTAATTGCTTACAGGTGCATTTCACATTAAATGTAAGCTTGTTTTTAGCTTGTTTTTAACAGCCCTGACATATTGAAGGCTGGAAGACGTGAACGCTCCTCGCCAGTTAATCAAAACGTGCGTTCTATTTACTATTACGCGCGTTGGAATTATTTATACGTTTTGATTATTTAGCGTTTACATTTTTTTCTCATCAATATCTCCTCCCGGGCTCCATGGTATCTCTTCAAACGAATTTTCACAGTGACTGGATTAACGCTTACATCCGACAACAGAGGAGCAAGGAGAAACGCTGGCGTTCTTGATTGACGCACCGTCTATTGTAGTGCATTCTGGGATTTGTAGTGTCCATGGTGTTGGTGCTGTATACCAGCGGCCCAGTTATTATAGAAATCAGATATTGTCTCGCTGTCTATGTGGGAATAAAATTAGAAAATGATCCATAAAACAGTTTTCATGTTATCGCGTTAACACGAAGGGTTTGCGACGACGATGACCTTTCCATGATATCTCCAACTTTTCAGGGATATAAGAACTTAGTTATTAAGAAAGAAATTCCTTTACAGGATCCTTATTTGAGCTCCCAGCAATGCTGCAATAATGAGGTCGCAATTAGCTCTTAATTAAGGTGCATTTCGGTCGTGGTCGTCTAGACTTTTAGTCGTCTAATTATAGACGCTAAATCAATTTATTTAAGTACCCTCCAGCTGAATTGGACTCTCCACAGAGATCCAGTGGCACCTAGCTGGAATGACAGAGTATCTGTCAGCCGTCGTCAGCCTCCAAGGCAACTGCAGCACGGCAAAAGCAAATGCTTAAAAAACAGTTTTACATTGGTTAAATCTCTAAATGAAGAATCAAGGTGTAGAGAATTCTCTGATCTTTAACATCTCGAGTGTCATAACTGAGTCTCACAGTACATCTAGTCTATCCTTAACGTGGCCCTTAAAGCAGAGAGAGTATTTAGGTCACAGTGTCAAATGTCATGCCTGGTTGCAGAGAAAAAAACTCAAAAACTTTTGGAGTTATAGCTCCCCTAGTGTAAAAATTATACAACTGACCTTTCACAAAATCAATCCAGTTCTCCCTCACAATAAGGTCTATGTAGGGTTAATATTTGAAAATTATCCATGAATTATTTTTTGTTGGTCATATAAGGAAAGCAAGTTTTTGTTTTACTTTTTCAAAATTCTGATAGTGATTATAAGACAAGCTGCAAGAGTAAAGTATATCTATTAAAATCACAAGATAGATTTCCTCAAGTCCATTCATATGAACCAAATTTGGACCAACACTTAAGAAATAACGGTATGGCAAATTTGAAGATAAAGCTCCCCTACAGTCAGAAACCTTTCCCAAAATCAATCCAGGTTTCTTCGCACTAGGGTCTATGTGGGTGTAAAAGTAAAAGTTCCCCCTAGTGAGTAAAATATGAACTACTAGAGTAAAAAACATACAAAAGATAGATCTATTTAAGTTCAATCATATGCACCAAATTTGGACTTAATCGGACCAACGGTCGAGGAATTGTGGCCTGACAACTTCTGGTGATGAAGTTCCCCCTAGGGTCAAAAAAATATACATTTGACTTTTCCCAAATTCACTCAAGCCCTTCCTCACACTAAGGTCTATTTTGGTGTAAAATTTGAAAAACATCCATGAGTTTTACCCACTGTAGCTCAGTGGGTAGAGCGGCCATCTCCCAATCCGAAGATCGGAAGGTAGCAGGATTGAGTCCCAGAAGATCTACTTGTCATAGGGCTCTGAGCAGAACCCTGAAAAGCCTGGCTCTGCTGGTGCTTCAATGAGACGCCCACTGCTCCCTCAGGGATGGATCAAATGCATTGCAATAAGTTCACTATGTATGACTGTATAAGATCATAATGCATACATTACTGTTATAAAATTGTATTTGAAATTTGTCCAAAAAAACCCAAAATCTTTTTCTTTTTTGTTAAAAAAAAAGAAAAAGCTCCCCGTAGTGAGTTAAATATAAACTATTAGAATATACGATAGAGATAGATCTCATTGAGTCGGTTCATATGCAACAAATTTGGACTAAATCAGACCAACAGTTGAAAATTTATGGACCGAAAACACGAAGGATTTTCGGTGGCAATAATGAGTCCATACTTTCCACAATTACCCACAGTTATTTAAGGGGAATACTGTGTTTGGTTAACACCAGATGTAACAGGACCCTTGTTTTCAAACAGTTCAACCACAACAAATTTTCCATTTCCCATTGCAGTTCCTTGGAAGTTGTAATTTTACAAAAAATAAAGTTGTAATTTTACAAAAAATAAAGTTGTAATTTTACAAAAAATAAAGTTGTAATTTTACAAAAAAAAAAAGTTGTAATTTTAAGAGAATAAAGTCTAAATTTTACAAGAATAAATTTGTAATTTTACAAGAAAAGAATTGTAATTTTACAAGAACTTTTTTTGTGATTTTACACGAAAGGGTCGTAATTTTACAAGAAAGGGAAAATGAGGAATGTGGGGTATCTATCTCAAGCTATAATTCAAATATATTATAAGTTTGACGAATCAATGAGTATTGAATCTTTAGGCAGGTAAACACAACATGATCATAAGTATCAGAACTTTTCAAACGTTATCTAAGAAACTGGGTTCCAAAGAAAGAACCGGACCGACTTAAAAGAAATCGTCTTTTTTGTGGAGCAGGAGATGCTGCAATGACAGATTTAGTCGTCAAATACATGGAGGCTTTTATCATAAACACTGATCCTAAAGTAATTTGATTGCAAAATTAACACAGAGAAACCTATCTGTGTGTGTGTTTGTGTATGTGTGTGTGTGTGTGTGTTTGTGTGTGTATGCAACATCTAATAGATAAGAAAAGCCCAGATTACAATACTTCCCTCTCACTAGTCTCAGAAATACAACTTTATTCTCATAAAATTAAAACTTTTTCCCTGGTAAAATTATGACTTTATTCTTGTAGTATAACAAATTGTCTCGTCATATTAAATGCTTGAGTTTTTCATGGTGGTCCTAATTGTCCTTCCTGGTATGAAATACATGTAAAAATAGCAGAAACAAGGAGGAGCGCTTTGTGAGCGATAATGACTTCTATGATACAGTATTAATGCTGTAAGCTAATGTTCATAAACACTCGACAGCTGAACAATATTCTGTCTGTGTTCATCTGCACATTATAAAACAATCAAAACCCCAACCAATCCCCCGCCTGCGCTCTGACACAGTTAGCACCTATGCTAGTTAATTTTAGCGGCTATAACCACAATGGAGGATATATATGACATCGGTGGCCTTCTGCGCATATATGATTCCATGAGGGAACACGGCATCGAGCTGCTCTGTAAATCCCGCTGGCACTGCTTCAGAGAACTACGATACATGAATTCACCATCTGCCACATTTGGACAACTTGACTGGTTATTTTAGGGTCTCTAAGCGTGTTACTCCACGCTCAGAGACGTCTGATGGTTATCAGTTGCCCAACTTGAGGTTTCTGCACATTTATGGTACCGACAGCTGTGGCGAGGGACCAACTAGTGATCGGCCATCTTTAGCGTCGGGTTGTTTTAGCTTTGCTCTTTCGTACCTCTGTTTTATATGTCTGATCCCTCAACTACATTTAACAAACAGCTAACTTTAAGATGCATACTTATGCAGCAATACCATATCTGTGACTCAAAAATACTTCATCCACAACATTTACACTGATCTGCCATACCATTATAAACTGATTTCCAAACCGGATCTGTTGAGGCTTGGGTCAACAAATATTGTGACTGGTACTGTAAGCCAGGAGGGTGTTGGTGGCAAACTGATGGAAACTTTGGCACCCCTGAAAGGGAATAACTGAAATACAATTAATAAGAGGAAGATGATTTAGTCAGAGCAACTCCTGGCCTGCAGAGGTTTGTATCTACCAAAGTTGTCTCAGGAAGGACAACTGCTGAATTAGCAACAGGCTCATGGGCGCCCAAGGAAGGACAGCTAGCCCGTATGGTCCGATCCCATTTTGGCGGCAGAAGAAAGACCTGCCGAGGTGTATTTAAATAGTTGTAGTTCCGGATTGGACTACATCCCCCACACTGGACCTTTAAGAGCTACATCTCAACAGCAGGATATATTTAACTCCTGTCTTGTTTGTTTTATGTGTCAGGGTATGTTTGTGGGTGTAGTTCAGCGTCTGTGTTATTATAAACAATGGTTTGATAGAAAGAGGGTGACGGGTTCATGGAAGAGGAGGCGCTGACTGTTTGCCAACAGGTGGAGCTCATCCATCTCAAACAGGGAACCTCAGGAGTCTCTAATTGTTCCTCTGGGAAGCACCTTCGGCACCGAGTCTTCAAGAAGGCCAGAAAGTTATTTTCAGCAGAGTGTAAGGTTACAGAATGTCAAGTATCCACAGAGTAATCACAATCAGTAATTCTCCTGCTGCAACAGCCCCGGCCTTGAACTCGCTGTGATTCCAGCCATGCTCCTCTGGTTCTATTGATGCTACTACTGATGGTCAGACAGAAATACTCCTTAGACTATTAGTTGGATGGTCGCGGAATTTCATGCAGATATTCGTGACGCACTCTGGGCATCCCCTGAGTCTTCCTCTAGAGCCACCAGCTGGTCATGTATGTTCAATCATCCAGAGTATTTTCTTCTTCAACACTCCTGAGAGGGACGGGTATTTACTATGTACTGTTGATATTTATTCAAATACTGAAATATATACATTTGTGTTTCCCAAAGCATACAAAATTAAGTTCCTCGCCAATACATGCTAACTCACACACACACTTACTCCCTCTCACACACACATGGACATGCTAACTCACACCCACACTGACTCCCTCTCACACACACATGGACATGCTAACTCACACACACACTGACTCCCTCTCACACGCACTTAGACATGCTAACTCACACACACACTTACTCCCTCTCACACACACATGGACATGCTAACTCACACACACACTGACTCCCTCTCACACACACATGGACATGCTAACTCACACACACACTGACTCCCTCTCA